>JAOEGS010010583.1:128930-155459 GCA_025447755.1 Corythornis vintsioides
TCTTCTCCAGGCTAAAGAGCCCCAGCTCTCTCAGCCTCTCCTCAGCAGGGAGATCTCCACTCCCTTCAGCAGCTTGGAGCCCTGGGCTGAACTCTCTCCAGTAAATCTCTGTCTGTTCTGAACTGGGATACCCAAAACTGGACACAGTATTCGAGGTGGGGTTCTCACCAGTGCAGAGTAATTTTTGAAAATTGTCATTCTTGTCAGTGTCATTTTTGAAAAAATAGAAACAAATGTGAAAGCTCTCCAAGGATGTGGTGTTGGGGTTTATACCTGAAACTAGAGCATACAATTAAAAAAAAAGAAAAAAAAAAAAAGATCTTCCCAAAGCAGCTGGATAAACAAGCATACATAAAGCCTAGCTGTGCCACACATCAACGGCATATTTTGAATTCAGTGTGTTTTGTGCTGATCACAGCTTTCAGTCAGGTCAACCTCATCTGCTTTGTTTACTAAACACCACATGTATCGTGCTGTGCCAGTTTTTATTGATTTGAATTTTATGCAATTCCACTGAATCCTATAACACTTGAGATTAAAGCTGCAGAGAGTTGCATATAAACAACAACATTTTTAATAAAAAATGTATTTAAGTACTACTATGATGACAGGTTGATGAAGAACAGGCTCTTGTTCTTAGCTGATGCTATGCAATATATGATGTATCATCAAATTGGGCCTGGATAAAAGATGAAAATCATTATCTAATTAACTAAACTCAGTCCAGCATCTGTCCTGTAACCTGCTAGCAGCTAAACTGCAAGTATCTGAACTAAACTGCAAATACTATGGAGGCTAGCTGCAGGGAGGGACAATAAAAAGTAAAACTAATCCTGAGGCTATTTAGCACAACAGATGCAGAGGGATTCACCTGCTAAGGACCTCTAGTTCAAAGCCTGCAAGTGGTCATCACACCTGGGATATGGCAAACAGCTTAAAGATAACCACAGCTTTTTATAAAAGTGTGTAAACAACCCTACTACTCTGAGCTGGTGAAATTCTGTATCTCCCTGGATCTTACCTAGTTCTTGGATATATATATACCCATTTTTAATAGTTTGATGGCTAAAAACCTTTCCACCCTCAGAAACCCAACCTTCTTCAGGTACTCAGCTGCAAATTTACCCCATTTTCCTTCCAGATGTAGTTGGGATGGTTATGTATCACAGAACACAATTATAAATATGCAGTTTTAAGTGAAATGTGAAATTATTTTCACCCAGAGAGTCTGACATCTTAAACCACTCTGCTTTTAGTCCTATCCTTCATAGAGTTTTAAGATCCTAAAATGGCTTTTTCCTGACTGCTGGCAGCATGGCCCAGCAGGGGCAGACCTGACTGCAGAATCTTATCATACACATACTGGTAACTGTGTACAGAACAGAATGAGATTATCATGCCATTGGAAAAGTAAATGTAGAACACACTTTTTAAAAGCTAAATTGCATTACCACAGCCCAGCAGAGCTAAAGTTAAAATGACTAGTGTTATTCACCTATCTACTTCCTTGTCCTGGGCTAGCTTCTCTAAGCTTGATCCCTAGCTCAGAATAAGCTCTCATAGAATGAGAAAATTTCAGTATATTAAAATAGGTGTTTTTTAGAGTTATTATGAAATGCAAGTCAACCAAAGGATAAAAATACTCATTTCCTTTTTAGAGCTGTAATCTCTATAGGAAAAATAATAATAAAGGTTGTACATGTTCAAACCCAAAATATATTACTCTTGTTGGAAACAAATAGTTTGGAACCAAACCTCCATTTTTAAGTGAGAATGAGCTACATGTGTTTCAACTATTGTTTGGACTGCAGTAAGACATTATTTTCTGAAACTATACTGAGTTTTCAGGAGTGCTGACACCCTAAGTCACTACTCATTGGTTCTGCAAAAGTCAGAGGGGACTGCTTTCAGCTGCACTTGTTACATGCTGTTATCTGAGCTAATTTGGCAAAGATGCATTCATATGAACAGTTCCAAGCACATTATCTGTATCATGATCAGAAAGGTAAAGTGGTGTCAGTTACCATGTTCCTTGTGTGACCTACAAATGTGTCATTGTTTGTCTCTACTGAGAAAATCAGGCCCATGAATTTATCTTAAATTCATCGAGATTAACTGAATTCAAGGAAAAACTTAATCGAATAACTGTGGTGCCAAGTTTAAGGTCTCACATCAGGGAAAACCAGTCAGCTCTGGAAGCAAAATGTATGGAGGTTTTGTTGTGTTAAAAGAAGATCATTTTGTATATTTATTTAAGAAGCATGGTATTATCAGTTATTAACTGTGTAGTTTAACAGAAGTTATTAGCACAGCACACAATCTGGAAAGGAAGAATCAGAAGCACATTTCTGAAGTGAGTTGGTGCACTCTGTACAATTTAGTCATCTCCTTACAAGCTTGGGGGCACAGAACAGCTGGGGTTTATCCAGGCCCCCTCCCGTGGTGTGCAGGCTCCTCCACTGGAAAATGTGCTGGAAATTATGTCTGACAATATTGGATAATCACTATCTTGATGTTTTGTTTTCCAATTGTTTTAAAACCTTTCAGCCATTGTGACCAATCCCCATAAAAATCCTTATGTTTCAAATTGGAAATAAGATAGTTAAGCAAAATCCCACATCTCTCCAACTGAGCTAGAAAAATCACTTAATCTCTGCAGTTAAAGACAGTAGTCACTACAACACATGCACCATTGGACACTTAGGTAGCATAATCACTGCTCTGAGATCTTCTAGAAGCTATTTAACCTATATTGCTCTCCAAAATAGACCTTCTTTTAGGATTATTAGACAAATCACCAGCCTATTTTCTTGTCTCATTTGCACCTGGTCTCCTGTATTGTGTTCAGTTAAAGAACACAGAGCACAGCTTTCCCGACATAAACTGAAATACAAGGCACAAGAAAAGGTGGTTTTTGTTTTTGTTTTGTTTGTGGAGACAGAGGATAGTGGAATGGGTTTGCTTACAACAAACATCTGTAGTTAATTAATGATAAACTAGAAACTGCTGTTCATCAAAAACCCAAAGATTTCATTTCAAATTCCATATTGCATTAACCCTTCCATTTATTTTGCATTTTTAAATAAAACTGAATTTGTAAAACCAATTTTTACAACACCAACATAAAGGGCCTTGGCATTTTTAATATACCATTTCAAAATTTTCTTCCCAAGTAGTGGGAGGAAAACCCACTACCTCATAACATCCATAACCTCCCATAACCTCCTTGAAAAAATAAACATTTGAAAATATTTACTCACCTGTATATAACTAAAATAGACAGTCAGCTCAAAGTTCACCACAGGTTGGTAAGAAAAAAGTGATATTTCTTCTTTTGGGCCCCGAAAGGTATAACTTGTTTGGATTATAAACATAGCAACCAAACAGCAGGCAACACATATTTTGCTTGAATATATGTACTATTTCCCCCTTTTTTTTCACTTGAAGATGAATTCCCAAGAGAAGAATGTTCATGGTTACACTACATTTTATTTTGGCATGGTGAAGTCTTCAAAGTTAATGTTACTTTTTTAGGCTCACTTCCAACTCTTTTTTAGTTTCTGATTTCTCTTACAGAAAGATGCTGACAACAATTTCAAGAAGCATTTGGATTAAGCTGGGAGCCAGCAAAGCACTTAAGTTGGTGTTCTTAATAAAATGCATCTTCCATTAAAATCACTGTGACAGCCTGTAAGCTTAAAAATCAGCATATGTTTAACTGCTCTGTTGAATTACAGAAGATCAGAAGTTTTATTAACACTGAAGTCAGGAGAGGTCCTCAGGTTTGTTATTTCTTTCCTTCTTCTAGCCCATTGTTCAAGTGAAGCTTCGTAATTGGAAGGTTTTGGACTGTGACTGAAAGCCAGTCACCATCCATCACTGGAAGGATGTGGAACATATGATCAGTTGCAACAGTCACTTAGTTTTAAGTTTGAAATAACAGTAATCAGTTTTTGCAAACAACCTTCCCTGCTCGAGACAGTGATTTTCTAAACCAGCAATTTCTTTCATGGCATTTCATCAGTTGCTCTGTTGTTTTAGAAGGTCAAAAATAGCTGCTGTGGATTACCTGGAGTTCAGGCACTCACCACAAAACTTTAAATCTGTATAGTTGGCCTCTCTAGATTGCAGAGTCATTCTATACAAGTTGGATATTACTTATTTTTCAATAATGCCTTAATATTTTGCACAACTTGTTAAGAGTTCCATGTATGTTAAGTTGAACCCTGTGCCTTGGTGCTTCCAGGAGGAGTATTTCATGGCTTTAGAGTAGAGCAGAGCAGCTGGAAACTGCTTTTACAGAGTGTCATGAAGTCACCCAAGCATCAGGTAGTGCATAAAGCTCATGACACTCAGACCCTCTTTCATATGAATTTAATTGAACACTGGTTCAATTAAACCTTATTAAACCTAAACCAAATAAACCTTATCTCAGTGATGTACAAGACTTGAGTAATATTAACAGTGTTAAGATCATTTAAGATCTAATTCTCTATGAAGCTAGTTACCCAGAATAAGACTTCTCTTAATCTTAGCCATCTTGGGGTGAGGCTGAACTGCCTTTACCTGGTTAATGCTGAAAGAGAGGTACAGGATAAATCACCTTCTGGAGATATGTCTCTGCTGTGTCTATAGATAGTATAACATGTAATCTAGACAGCACTGGCAAGATTAACTATTTACTAGGCTAAGGTGTGAAGAAAATTTAGATATTCAGCTTCCATCAGGAAGTTATGCAACCAGGTATGCAATTATTTGGTACTAAAAGCACTTTGAGATATTTTTCTTGGTAAGTAATTAGAGTAAAGGTAAAGATGACTATAGAGGGAGAGACGTGAGGTGTTTTGCCTTTTAGACATAAAATTCCATATACTGCACAATATTTTTTATTCCATTACTCTTTTTTATGATGAAACATTGAATGCAACTGCTTTAGTGATATTCTTGCCTTACAATAGATTGAAATAGAAAAACATTCAAGTTTATAGCAATAATTCTTCAAAGTATAATTGCCCTTCTATACCAGACATTTGTTTTTTTGTGGGAAGCTATGAAATATTTAACAACAGACCTTTACATAAAAGAAATTTTATTAAACAAAATGTAAAAATGAGCAGCTTAAATTGTTGACATCAATCCCTTGGAAGTCTGATGGTAGTGCAATTACTGTTTATTTCTAAGAAAGAATAATATAATAACTTTAGGAAATATATTATCTGATTTTTTTTAATATCATATAAATGTGAATGTAAACAAATCATTCTTGAGAAAAATACAGTATATAAAAAACAAAATAGTAGTATCTAGTTTACAGCTGTAACATTTTAATCTGAGAAATAAAACAGAAAATTCTCCACTGCATTTATTTACCCACACTGTCAATGGCTGAAGACTGTGTAAGACAGGATGATTTCTGTAATGGCTAAATAACATTTTCATATGGGTCAGAAAACTACTAAACCTCTGTTTTAAGGAGTCTTACGTTGGTCAGTTTTGATCTGAGGTAGGGAGCTCTGGAAGATGTGTTGGGAAACTGTCTCAGGAAAAAATACTCTGCACCAACTCACCTCTATGCACTTCAATGACAGCAGATCCACATCTTGAAGAAGGAAGCCCCAACAACTTTTGGCAATATATTTCTGCTCTGTAAAGCTGCAGCTCAAAGCTAGATTCTTTGGTTTTCTCAAGAGGGTTGATCAGCATTTCTCAGCAGTGGTGCAAAAGTAATTTTGTAAAGTCAACTATTACTCATTCATTTTTTCTTAGACTTTTAAAAATGACTGAAGATTTTTTTCATCATGTCTCAGGCATAAGAAAAATCAGATGCCAATTTTGAAGTTTCCATGAGTTTTATATGAGTCTTGAGTTAACATCCACGTACTTCACTTAAAAAAAAAAAAAAAAAATAAAAAAGGCATGATGTTACAAAGAATAATCTAGTCTGATGGCAAGCCACTTAAAAGAGGAATTCTTCAATAGAAACATGTGGCTAAATTCTAGGTTATCAGCACCTAGCATGCAGCAAAATACTTCACACTGGATGTATGGTAGGACAAATATTCAAAATTATCTAACTGCATCTTTCATTTAGCTTATTCACTGACCTTCTTATCAGAAATTTCTCTTTGATTTAGGGGGTTTTGCCTTTCCTTCTAAACACAGAGCAGAGGCTGTCCTAGTCACGTAACAGGAAATACCTTCTGAGAAGCTTGTAAATGGCTGCCAGGGCTGGACTTTTCAGTGTGTCAATGCCTGTGTGAGAGACACACATTTGACTGGAAGGGCAAGATGAACGAGCAGAAAGAAGGTTACATGGCACTGTAGGTTTGCAAGGCACATGCTTTTGTGTCCACAGAAGAGTAATAGCACCAGTTCTTGGATCAATTCCCAGGCTGCTCTACATCTCAGCTCATCAGGAACAACCTGTTTTGCTTCTTTTAATTTCTGCACATTTTCAGGATTGTGAGTAAAAAGGCTCAGCACTTGCTCGAGGTTAAGCAAAGTAGGGTGGACATGGAAAACTATGGGACATAATACAAGAAAATTCTGGATGTGACATGCAGAGTTATCATGTTATAATACAAGATACTGACAGAAGTTACAGATGGGACCATAAGGGATGACTGGATTTCATAGGTGGTTAAGAAAATGTTAGGTAAATAAGAGGCCATTGGAGGAACAAGGAATATTTGGGACCTTTTAAGGAAGAAAAGTAGCAGAACTGGTACCAATGGGGAAAAAAGAAGTTAGGACAGGTTGAGTACCACACAAGGTCAGATTATCTAGATAACTGTATCAGAATTATCAAATTTAATATTAATAATATTAATGAGGCCATTTGTGAGCAAACCAAACCTGCTTTCCTGGTCAGGAGGACCAGGGTAGGATCAAATCAAATGCACGTTTGAGATATTAACAAAATCAACACCTCAGCCCATACTCAGTACTGCAAAACACAAGTGGTTAAGCTGCTTGCAGTTCTAGGTATTCTTGTCTGCGAGTTTATAAATATTTTTTTCTGTTATAAAGCAAGGATTTTTCCTAATACCTTTCATAGTTAAATTCATTGTGTATATATATAAGTATATATGCTCTAAAAAACCCCAAACAACAAATTAGAGAACTGAAAATACTGTGGACAAGAGGAACAATTAAACTTATCTTGTTTTAAATGTATTTCAAAGATCAGAGCTTCTAGCCTTTCTGTTGATTTTGATATGCAGGCTCAAAAATAGTAAGGTGGTTAGGAAGACAATGGCAAAATAAGTCTTAAAATCCTAAGGAGTGTTTAAGAGACCCAAGATTGTGCTTATGAGATTCTGTGAATTTGGATCTGAAGTATGCAGAGTTCACTTGACTGTCTGAGACTTTTGTTCTATATTTAGGTCAATTATTTTTTAAAAAAAAAGTGACCAGATTTTCAAGATTAAAGACACAGGCCGATTTCAAATTAAAGCCTGATTTTAGCAGATCATTACACTGAAAAAAAGAAATAGAGGAAAAGCTTTAAAAAATTCAGTGCATTGTATCTTCTGCCCTCCTCCTTTTCCCATTCCACTAGCTTAACCTGAAAAAAGACTGGGTCATCTTGGAATAGCTGTACCTCTTCCTTATACTCTCACCTTCTTTTCTCACCCTTCCACTTGGTTTAGCAGCACTGTGCCCTAACAGTTACAGATTTTGCTTCATTGTATTCTCACAGTTGAGGTTCAATGCATTAGTTTTAAATCTTCTTCAGCTGGAAGTTTACCTTGACTTAATCTGGATGAACAGTTTTCCTCTTATTGAGTCAAACTCTTTCTGTCTAATGATCTGTCAGATGTACTGAAAGCTGTTATTGCTTTTACAGTCTTGCATGCAGCATACAAGAGGAGGTCTGCATTTCAGTCAATGCAAGTTTGTAATTAACTCTTTAGAGTAGGGCAGTTCACTAAGAGTGAGAAGAAAATACTTACACACCATCCTGCTATATATTCTGAATATCTAAATCTAACAAATGAATTCTAGAGACCATATTTCAAATGGGATTTTAATATACAAACTTTTACTATTGAAATATCTATTTTTCATAAGCCTTCACTTGGAAAGATAAGTGTCTTATGTCAGCGTTGATTTGTCAGGAACTGATGTGCATTTCACTTGGCAAACAAGCTTCTTGGTTTTTTGACATATGGGTGTAGATTTAAAAGGTAGAAAGTGATGCTAAAAATAAATGCAAAGGAGGCAGCTGATAACTCTTTGAATCCTGGAATATTTTCTTTCCTACAATTTTGCTCAGAATTACACATATCTCAAAACAAATGCAACTGTCTGAGAGAAGGGACTAGATCCCTTTGACACTGTCCAACCAGGTGGATGCTCTAACAAGCAAGTGCTGTTGTTTGTGTCACATATGCTGAAAGCACACACTGGATTTGGGAAACACACTGTTATCTCACTTCCTCCCCTTTATAATATGAAACAAGAAGAGGTGCATACACTTCTACAGCACAGAGTATTACACCTAAATCCCAATGGTTTCAAACATTCATTTTCACTTTTTGAAGTTAGCATTAACTAGGCTAAGGATTTTGTATCTACCATTTTGGGAATATCAGGTCCTATTTCATAGCATTCAGTTGTCACTATATGGTCCAAACCTCAGCATTCAGGTATTTTTACTAAGTCAAAACGACTGTCTTCCAACTTCTGGCCTGTCAGGCAGCAAGCCAGGTCCAAAGTGAGCTGCTAACTAGTTCAACTTCTTCACTTGAACTCACCACCCTGCTCCAGAGCACATCTAGTTAACAGGATGCAAAGAAAGCCAGCATGTTATCTCGACCAGAAGAGTGTTGGTGTGAATACCTCCTTTCCAGCTCAAAGGTGGCTTATGCTCATCCTGCTTGAGTTTAGTCTGCCTCAGCCTACCAGTACAAAAATGACTTTCTAAAGCCATTATTTTTACAGTACCTCAAGTCCTAACTGTCATTTTTATTTTTTTTTTAGCCAGCTGGAGAGATAGCATAAGCTTTCTAGGCAAAGGACTAAAAGAGTGATGACAAAAGACTAATCTTTCTGCTGAAGAACTCACTTTTTTTCCCAGACCTACAGAGAATTTTCTCTACTATTCCTGCCCTCAATCAAGAGGTCAACATTTCTATGACCCAATGCATGCTGAGCTGCTCTCCTGCAGATTTAAATAAAACACCCCAAAGGAAAATCTGAAGTGGAATCACAGACCACAGGTGATTCTGCCTTTTTAAAGTTAGTATTTAGGTAAGTACTGGAGACTTTAATTGTAAAAAGGTGAAGGTATTATTGGGAAGTCTTGACATGAAATAGCTGTCTATGGATTTAGAAGTTTAACTTCAATGACCTATCAACTAAGGATTAAATATGTTAAGGATAGTAAAGAATAATTCTAAAGAAGAAGAAGAAAATAATCAATTCTGATGTGTACTGAACTTGAATGTGGAATATGGTTTATTTCCTTAAAATCTGTTCAAGGGTGATACAGTTGCTGTAGAACAGAAGCTTGCCCTTTTGGAAACACTATTAAGTCATCCTTACTCTGTCCTCTCTGTTGTAAAATTTCCATTTAAATACAACACATCTCGGCAGCACATGCAGAGAAATAAAATTCAATAAAGAATAGTAACACTATTATATTTGCTGAATATTTGGAAATGTGAATTTTATCCAGGTTGGGAAAGTTAATACAAAATGAGCTCCTGTTCTCAGAGTGAGTTCTATTAGGCTTTGTGTTAAAACTTACCCTATGCAATAATGCATTAGTGATGGTTTTGGACTGAGTCAACCTGGTGAGGGATGCTGGTTTTATCCACAGGCATGAAAATAGAAAAGCAGTGGTTAAGGCTGGAATCAGTGAATTTATTTAGTTAGAATATAATCTATTGATTTAGTTAAAATCTATGCTACTGATTTCTTATTATTAACAATCATACTGGAAGCAAGGTTTCTACTATAAACACCCAGAACTGTGTAAAATAGAACATATTATCTTATTGGAGGGACTGACTATCAATAATGAAGGCATCATAGAATTAATTGATGAAGCTGTTAGTTGAAATTTTTTGAAAAAGCCTTGTTTATCTTCTGTTAAAGACCATAGCTAGGAAGGGTTATTTTCCTCCAGGACCACAAGGTCAAAATTTGCATCATTGCCTTTTATTCAGCAGTTGTAATTCTTAATCTTTTATACCTCCATCATGATAAACAAGAAAAAAAACCATGAAAACCTTTCTGTAATACAGTGTTGACCCATGTCAATTATAGAGATTTATGTTTGGTATTACATCTGAGTACTGTGGACCTTGTAGTGCACAAAAGTCACTTACAGCCGAATAAACTAACATGTTATGAAACATTTAAAAAAACAAACCAGCACCAAAACAAACAACCAACCTTCAAAAACAAGTCTAATGCCAGCCATTGATACAATTTCTGCCCAGCATGGATTTCTTTCTGGCACAGATCAACAATATTTTTGCAAGGGTAGTGTTTGAAACTAAACCCGATGTCCAGAATAATTTGCCTAATTGAAAGAAAACCGACTAAATAATCATAACAGGAAAACATAATTTGCTAGGAAAACAGCTATGAGATAAATTAAAAAAGGCCAGAGCAAGCAAACAGTGGAAAACTAGCTTATTCTAAACATGAGGAAAAGACAATGGCTTGATGTGTATCTTGGAGGCAGGGACAGGAAAATGAATTAACCTGAAATCTTCAGATGAAAATGATTATTAAAGCCTCACTTTCTAGCCAAGGCTGGTAAAAGGTATCCCTTCTGCTTGCAGTGTGTCATTTTAATATTATTCAGAGATTTTTCTCTACAGTTAACAGTGAGATACAGAATTCCTTCTGTTAATAATGTGCACTCCCTCCCTCTCAAAATAACACAACTGTGAAGCTCTAGACTGGTCAGATGTGACTTAGTGCTATTCTTCTAATACTGGCACAATGAAAGCCAAAATAAATGTATTAGAGTCAGTAGCCCAAAGCTAGCATAAGTTCTTTCCTCTTCACCCAGAAGCTGTGTGAATCTTATAACTCTCTAATTCTGTGCCTGAATCATAAAATCTTCATTAAGTCTTTTTAAAAATTAAATTTTTCTGCAGCTGAAAAGAGTTGAATCATGGAAATTCAGAAATAAAAATTGCATGGAATCTGCAATAGTTATTAGATACCTGAGCCAGAAATGTCTGCTTGGAAAGCCCTGTGGCATAATGACTTAACTAACGTTTCATGTCATGAAACATACACACATAGTAAATGTTTTAAAGGTATTTGCAGCTCTTGTGCTATGAGTTGTGCATCCCAAACCAGGCAGTGCTAGTGTAAGGCAGGCTGTAGTGCACCACTGCCTTTACACCAGGAGAGTGAGGAGTTTGTTGAAAGACAAAAACATCAGTTGGTTTTGCAAGAAGTCTTCTGACTATCTGTGATGAGCAGACAGGTCTTGGCCACTAAAAAAGTAAGTTACATCTATACATACCCTGTCTTTGTATTATTACTCAGTTCTACATGAAGTTTTATTGATGAGATGTATTACCATAACTCCCTGTTCAGCCACTTTACTGTTCTAGATCCCACCTGAATGATCAACAGGGATTATAACTGATGTCAAGGAACACACTGCACAGATTCTTAAACCAATGGACACTTAACCAGGTCCAGATCAGAAAATCCCTACTGCAAAGGTACATGGCTTTGATGGATTAGGATTCAGTATCACATTAATGCAGCTTCTGGTATTAGCCTAACATCCCTACATAAGGGTGTGGTTTTTCATTTAACTGTCCTAAATTAGACTGCTGGTACCTCAGGTATTTGTCCACCAGAATGTATTTTACAGCCTACACATGCAGAACATTTTCAAACCCTGTATGAAAAATATATATACTCAGTAAAGCATCCTGGATTCCACTGTGAGACCCAGACACTTAGCAGTCTGATGCTCCAATGCACAACTTTTAGGAACCAAAATCTTTACTGGATTCAGTCCTAAGTAATTAATTGCACCAAAAGTTTAATATTAAACTTCTGCTTTAGCTATTGTATATACTCTTCATTCAAGTGTAAATCATTACCTTCACTGTACCTATTTTACAAAAGTGGAGAAAATATTTCTTATTCAAGCTTTAAGCAAAAAATGCAAATTTAAGAACACCACTTAGAGTTTTTCCCAGCCTTAGGACTTGTTTGCTGAATAATGAACTGTTCCTTTTAATACAACTTTTCATTTAGAAAACACTGTAACCACATTTTTTAAAAATCTAAAATTATATTATTTTTCATTTAAAATATAAACCAAAAGAAAAAGAGGTTTGACCAGAGTCCTGTAGGAATTACCTATGTAAAATAGGTTTAATTGTTTCTGTCTTTTATATTAGGGAAGTTAGATATCTGGACTCTGACTACAGATGACAAAATCTATTCACACCAGCAAAAAAAGATTTAAAATCTAAGATATATAAATCCCTTCAAAAATTAAGTAGGGTAAATTCCAGAAATCTAGTTATTCCTTTTTCCCTGTGGACACTTTTAACCATTGCTCCAGGTTATATAGTCTTAGAAAAAAATGCTTTTACCTAACATATCTTGTACCAACTCCTATGGGACTGCTTGAGACCCACAGGAGGACAAAGGCCAAATTTAATAAAAATGAGCAAACAGGAAGAACAAAAAACTGAAGGTCTGATTCCTAGCTGGTTTATGGACATGTTTTCTAGTCCAGTGAAAGGTGGAGAAATTAATACCTTTGAGAAAGGTAGTCTAACAGAGGACAGAGAAACTCTTTCACTGAGACTGAAATAGGGTATCAGGATATCCCTAAATGGATCTAAGAATAAATTTAAATACTCTATATCAACTAGAAAAGAATTAACTGAAAAGGTAATTTCAAGAAGAGGAAGATAATACACAGTACACTCACATCATTCACAGTTAAGAGTGGATAGTGAACCACCATCAAAATATAATTTTCATTATAGTTGTTACACATCTTGTTTGAAAGCTCATGAAGTTAAAGTTGTAAGTTCTAAAGATGTCCCAAGGAATTAAGAATCTGTGGGTCTTATTTTTACATGACTTGGAAGCCATCTAAAGGAGAGGAAGAGCCTTATCAGTCAGGGGCATCCTATCTCTCATCTTTTCTATTGTTGAAGTCCTCGATATAACTACAGGAACCCTTTAGAAAAAGAAGGTTTTTTGCCCTTCTCACCTCTTCTTTCTTCAAACAGTTGTGTAGATCTTAAAATATGAATAAAAACCCATGGGGCCAATTTTTCAAAACGAAGAGGCTGACTTCCACCTCTTGAGTTTGCTAAGTCAGACTTCAATGAAATTCTTCTGAAGAAAGGTGAATCCTGCTCCCACATGTGGATCATGTGTATTACAGTGACCAGAGGCCTCTACTCAGAGACTGCCTTCCAAGAGGTGCTTTATTCTGGGTCTTTCAGAAACACAGCAAGTCAAACGCCTGCCTAGTTTGATGCATCACACTAGTGCTAATTTCAACTATGGAGCCATATCTTGCACTAGCTGACCTGTACAACAGTCTTTCTTAACTAGGCTTTTAGTTATGTATAAATAAGCCCTGTTAATGCCACTGATTCTACACCAGTGTTTGAGAGCAAGGATTAAACTTCTAGTGAATTCTTCTGTAGCATCACTTAAAAGTTAGATTAAGCCCATACTCTTCTTGATGAAGTCAATACTATGGGTCCTTAGACTTTAAAAATTTTGTATACTTAAGTTCATCTGTTTGAGCCAGACATCTGTCAAATACTCTGACATTGTACAAAGCACATTAGCCAAATTCAGTTCTCATTCTTACATTAAGCTGTAGTTTTAGATACTGATTTTGTGATATAGTCAATTACTTTTGTTTGAAAAGATGATAAGTTAAAATAGAAATCCAGATTAGTGTTGGATTGCCCACTTACACAAAAAGTAAGATGTTATTTTTCCTGTACTGCATTAGTGGGATGTATCTATTATCATATTAAGAATTATATTTGGAAGTCAGTTCCCTAAATGGAGACAAGAAGCAGATGTATGAAATTGTATTCCACTTCTGAAGACTCTCTAAATTAATTAAACTTTTGGCACAAATGTAAGATCAATATGATTTAAATGTTTGAATATAAACACCTTTTCCAGTATTTATTTGTTATATCTGCATGTATACAGTAACTTTCATATGATGGTAACTTTTAAGATATAAAATCAGAATTTGTTCCTTAAGGTCCTTGCTATCTGCCACAGATAAGTCAGCAATTGTTTATCTGGGAAGCATGGGTTACCTCATTAACCTAAATGAGTATGAATCACAATTAGACTGTTTGCATTCATCAGAACTCCATATAATCTGAGGGTAATCGTAACCCCTGCTTCCCTAAGCAATACATGCACAAATATTAATGTCCAAGTTATCCAAATCTCTCTACTTTTGAAATATGTGCCATCTCTTTCCCCATTCTGCATTTGCATTCAAAAGTGTTATTATTACAAATTATACTGTAGGTGTTATTATACATTTAATATATGTTTAACAATAATTTTTGCTATTGTTATGTTTTATGTTTCTACAGAAATCACGGCCAAAATGTTAATGCTGCAATGTTCATTATTAAAACTTTCATAATCCATCCTCATCTCACATTCTGCTTTCACCTCCAGTCAAGTATTTCCTTTTTTAATTGTAACTTTACAGTTAAAAAAAAGCACACTTTACAGAACAGAAGCAAGGCATTAAAAATATACTAACATGGAATGGTTAATTGAAGAGGAGACCATCATTACTCTACTCTTAATTTTGGCTTGCTAGTATCTCAGTTATGCTCGGTATTGCAATGGAACAGGAAAGAAAAAAACTCTCTCTTTTCCATTACAACCACCTCCCTCTACTCTGCACCAACTGCCTGATCAATACACCTATTAATTATTACAAGGTGACACTATTTCCAACATGGAATATTCCTTATTGGATGTTGACATTTTAAAGCAAGTCACTAAAGTAGAAAAATTTAAGCTTAATGAATCAGTATTATGCCCCTCCCAAATGCAGTAAAGTTCAACCAAAGACCTGAAGATAACTTGTGCTGTATGAGAAATTGACATATATTGTCACTTGGGTACATGATTTAGCACCTGCTCTTCCCAACAGGGGTTTATTTAGCCTTTAATACCATATAAATCCTAATCCCTTACTACAGATTCAGTTAAGGGAAGAGAAGGTTGACAACATGTGACTGGTCAGGAGTAGAAATGAATGAAAAGAGAGTATTGATCAGGAATTTAGACACTTGCAATACATCATTTGTGAAACTGGTACTTGGCCCTCTTGGCTGATGAAAACCTATGAAATTGAATCCCTGAAAAAAGAAGGCTTTCACTAAAACTGAAAACTTACACCAAATATATACATTATTTTCAATGAAACTTTACCAAAATACACCACAATGAGGGACTACACCTCTTTATCTTTCTGTAAGAGAGGCCTGGCCATAAATAAGTAATTATAGTCAACAGCAGTATTGGTAGGGCCAGGATGCAGCTGAATCTTAGTTAAAGAGGTAGACCCAGGCTGTGAGAAAGTGGTGGTTAACCATTCCTTTAATATGTGATTTCTGAGAGTATTAAAAAATTTAGAGTGAGAGCTGTCATGGACCAGTGGAACTCACTCAGTAGAAAAACAATTTTAAAGGCTCCAGAATTTGATTTTGCAGTTCTGATCATTACTGCAACAGGCTTCTTAAAATATTGTAAAAAAAAAAATAAATAAAAAAAAAAAAATAAAATAAAAACAACAACAAAAATAATTATGAGACAATTATTGGACAGACAAAATATGTAAGTACAACTATGCAGAAATTAATTTTGTGTGAATAAGTGTGGCCAGATTTTGCTGGTAGTTGCACTCTTGAATGAATGTAAGATAATACATGCTCATTCTTAGGGGAAATGGAAATGCTGATACCTGCTTGTCTGCAAATGTAATACAACAAAGCTTATAAATTGATTATGTGTCACTAGAGTCATTAGAGACCACATTTAAGCCAAGCAAGAGAGAGTGACTGTCCTAGTTCCTCAGTTCTTAACTTTTTCTTCTAAATCTGTTCTGTAAGGACTTTTTGTTGCTTTTTTCCCCTTTCTTATTTTCCCAAAAAGATTATTCTTCCTTTCCAATGCAAGTCACCAGGTCAGGTATTGTTCTCATTGTTCTTTTTTTTTTTTTTATCTAACTACTAAAAAGACAGCATTTTTTTCTTATTCACAACCTACTTTTTACCTGATCCAATTCAATTTCACATAATGTAACGCTAGCAAGAAACTCATCCCTGTATTTTAAGTAGATTTTTTCATACTGAACCAAATTACCATAGGTAAATTTGTGCAGCTTCACTGATGCAGGGAGCTCAATCCATCAGATCTATATACTAGCAGAGAATTTGGCAGGACACATCGCATTAGAAGCAGAATATACAATGATGAGAATTTACCCTCATGTAGAGCCTGCCATGTGAGAGTCTCAAGGTGAAGCAACAATTTATAGTCTGTTAATTCCAGGGATTTGTGTGAGATTCAGGATTCAGGTCTGAAATACACCACAAACTTTCCTAGCGGGCAGCCAAGGGAAAGTAGGCAAATGAAAATTTACTGCCCTTTTATCACAAGGTAAGGTAGTGTTTATGCCCATGAAAATGGTGTAGTAGTCATTATGTGACTCTTTACCCCCTTAAATCCCAAGCAGTCTCCTAATCAATACAGATCACTCAATATGACCTCATAAAAAATAAGTCAACAAAGGAAAATTACAATGCTCAAGGTCCATTTCTGCATCTGAACACTGGCATAAGCCCAGTTTACATTTAGAGTGATTTAGCTCTTCCTTCAAATACAGGTTAATAGTAACCATATTGGTTTTTGGTATTAGTCCCTGGAATCACAGCTTCCTGATCCTTCTCTTGGAATTATCCCAGAAAGGGCTCACTGATACCTAATATAAACCACGTTACAGACTGTGCTAGCTGCTTGTGAGTTAGATAGTCACACATCAGTGCTTGAGCTCAGGCCCTGATGTTGTTTTATGAGCTAGTATGGATACAGTGTGTGTAATCTAGGATAAATCCCCACAGGTTTAATCCACAGAGATATTCAACATCAGTCACACCCAGATCCTTTCAAACTCCCTATTGGCTGGCACACTCCATTGCCAGGAAATTTCTACAGCTTGTAGACTTCCAGTGATGTGCAATGATACTAAAGTTTCATCTGCATATCAAGGCAAGTGTCTTAGTCCCAGAGCTATGTTGGGTTTCCCTCTGGCTCAATATATTAACCTTTGATGAGTTTCAGCATAGGTGCTGTGAGACCACCTAAGATCTCACACCTACTTGATCTGGAGCAAAACTTTGAACATTATCCTCTTGGTATATCTATTGACCTAAGACAGTGATGGCTGAATGACTTGCCAAAGGGGTGTCCAAATGGCATAGTAGAGGCTGATCCATATCTACTGAGGCAACATCTGCCTGCACAATCAATTCTATTGCTAAATTATGCACCTCAGTTCTTAATTGAACAAATGGGGAAGAAGTGGGTGACAGATGGGAGTTTTGATCTGACTGCAAACCTTTCCCAAGAGCAGCCACTGAAAAGGAATGAATGTGCAGAATTAAATGCATATGACACTTTAAAAACCTGACTCTACCAGCCACAAGAACCTCATGAACAAGAGAAAGAAGATAAGCAGTAAACCAGAAAGCTGTAAACCCACCATATAGTCAGACTGATAAAATAGACAAGTTCAGGTGTTGTTCTTTAGAAAGCTGATCCTTGTGCATATCTTAAACTACCAGTCTAAAAGGGAGGTTTTCTTGGCCTAATTGCAAGGAACAGATTAAGTGGAATAAGTTACATATTTAGAATCAAATATTTA
Source organism: Corythornis vintsioides (assembly GCA_025447755.1). Classification (NCBI taxonomy): domain Eukaryota; kingdom Metazoa; phylum Chordata; class Aves; order Coraciiformes; family Alcedinidae; genus Corythornis; species Corythornis vintsioides. The sequence goes on from JAOEGS010010583.1 coordinate 146,878, forward strand.
GGATTTCCCTCTTCACTGATGCTCTAATTAAGGCCTCTAATAGGTTCCCTGAAATTGCAGGTTTTGATGACATAAGCAGTGAACTTGATCACTCACAATGAATGGCTTTGTTGTGGAATTTAGCTAGTGAGAGGCTTCAGGATAGAGTTAAAACTTTTTCTTTTTTTTCTTTTTGAAAATATTACATGGAATCAAAGCACTTGAAATTAAACTTTCATATGAGAGAATAAAATGGTATGTGTTCAGATTGCAAAAGGAAATTTTATGTTGGTGGATTCATACTTTATCTTTTAATTTGCTAAATGTGATTAGAGATGCTCATTCTCTTCCAACAGCCTGAAATTAAGACTGTATGTCACACTAAGTGTTGGAATATAGATAATCCCTCACAACCTCCAGTTTCTGAGAACCTCTGCTGTGACCAGAACTATTCATCCAATCTTGGTCTTAGCCCTATAACTTCTCTCTATTATATTTGTTCCACATAAGGTCATGGACTTTGTCTATCACATCTCTATTCAGCTAAATTCAGAGGCTAGCTAATTCTGGGAAATTAATCACAAAATATTATGGCAAACATTTGTCTAAGTTGTTCTTAGAAATATGGAGTTTCAAACTGCTTCTTGTTCTGCCACCTAGACTGCCTTTGTTGCTGCTTAAACTGCACTCCTTCTCACTTCCTTCACAAAGAACATGAAGAGTAAGTTCAGTCACACCACAAATGTAGAGTCTTGTTATATAAATTGTGGTACTATAATCTATGTATGACTTGATTCCTACAGTTTTTTCTCTTGTTTTCCTAGGTGAGTTGTGTTTTGCATCCCAGCAACAGAAAAACTGTATAAATGTCATATGCAGCAATAAATAAAAAGTAGAACAAAAGGATGAAAGGAGAATAAAATCTAAGGATTTATTAACTTAATAGTTCAATTTACACAATTCTCAACTTCTATGTCTTATTATTACTTGATTTATCTTTTTATTCTCTGGTTATTCTTATATTTATTTGTCCCATAGCTGAATTCTAGATTATTAAAATATGAATTGGATCAGGGGACATGCTGTCTGAATAAAATAATATCTGGTTGCTACGTGTTGATATATACCCAGGCTAAAATCCAAATATTCAAGCATTATCAATCTACAGCATGCTTTAACAACATAGCCTAAAACTACTAATTTTATTACAGAATTTAAGGGTTTTGTTTTGCTAAATGGCAACAGCGAATAATGAAGTAAACAATTTAGTGTTCAGAGAATCTCTCACACTATATCTTAATGCATCACTGGAGGGACTCATGAACTTCTGTTCTAAAAGATATGAGAAGCCTCAAAAGTAAAACCTTAAAATGCCTTTTTAAAAGTCATGTGTGGGAGAAATAAGAACTTTTGAAATAATTGAAGCTGAGTAATGCATAAAACTTTTAAAATAAAACCTGTTTAATGTATGGATAAGAGATTATAGCTATCATTTTACAATTTATGTGTGATTAGAAAACAATGTACTATATTTTTATTTTCATGCTAAAATTAATGTTTCATTCACTTCTCCCATGCAATAAATTAGTTTCAATGGTGAAATGATGAAACCATTTTATTCCTGGCCCGCTGTTGTAACTCATTGCCATGTGGAACCTGCTGGAATTTTTTATGATCTCAGAAAGACTTATTTTTAAAAAAAAATAATAATAAAAAAAAAATCTATGCAATCCAAATATATTTCCATTCACTTTAAATTGGTGATTTCAGGACTGCAGGAAGTAGTAAAAGAAGTATATTTGCTTTGTATAAGAGCTTTTCTACTTTCTCCTATTGATCATGAGTCACACCAGCATTTCAATTCTAACTGAAGATTGAGTGAAGGCCATCCAGAGCTCAAATATTGAACCTCAGAAGCTCTGGTAAAATGTGTTATGATGGAAACTGAGAAAGGAATCTATTATTGATCTGTAGTAAATTCAGTTCTTCATCCCTCCTCTCTCAGAATTATATGAACAATCCTATTGCACTAGATACATTATTTTAGAACATGTTTTGCTTTTGGGATGATGATGATATTTCCAGAGCCTTTGTTTGTGGCATATGATGAAATCAGTGCTTTTTAAAGACAAAGAAATAACAATGGTAATGAGTCTTCATTGAAGAAATAATAATCTGATTAAAGTATGATCTACATTTCAGGTAGTTCGCTTGAGTTATTCACAGATCTGTTCTATGCATACCTCAATATTTTATCAATAAAGAGTGTAAAAGAATATGTTCAATTACTAATCAAAATGAATATTAAAAAAAATCAAAGATTACATTCTGTTCTGAGGGTTCTGTAGAAGTTTAGGATGAAATATCAAAGGGGAATTGAAAACACTATCTAGATGCAACAGTGAAGAACTTAGACATTTATTTGACAGACTTATACTGATCATGGTCTTCAGCCTTCCTGCTTCTGGATGACAGTAGAGGCTCATAATTAAAATAAAAAAAATATATATATATAAAGATAACCTCTTTTATCAATGCATTATTGATATTGTGATATAATTGAATTATTAACAATGCATTTTTCAAAAAGAAATAAGATATTACAGCATAGTGCAGGCATGCAGCTTTATGCTTTCCAGTACACCAAAAATTACAAAAATAAGATCCCACAGATTCTGAAATGATTTAAAAAGGAATTATATATACACTTGCTTTTCTGAAGGGAATGGTGAAAGTGATACTGCTCCTCAGTAAGCAGTCAGAAAATAATCCCTGTGGTGTCCAGAGTTGAAAACCATCATACACACCAGGGAGAACATTTCAGAATGATTATGGCAAATCACTGTGCTATGTTCCTTGATTTGCAAAAGTCATTGCACAATGATCTGTAATTACACAGATTTGTATACACAAGCTATTATGTGACTTTGCTTAATTTAATTATCCAATACATAGGTCACTCAATTGAGTGAATATCTCTTCCTTTGAGATCAGCTATACAAATTAGAATCAGAGGAAAAAAGAGGAGAAGAAAAATAAAGCATTATTATACCCTAATGAGTTATTTATGCACAAAAAGAACAAAAAGCTGAGGCACTAACATTTCTTTTCATATTCTACAGTTTCCACTCTTTCACATAGAGGTGTTCTGATGACAGGTGAGTAATATGGAAGTAGTTTATACAAGTAGTTCGTAACGATTCAGTGGAATGACTTCAAGGTACATGAAGTCAAGATACTTAAGGTTCCTCCTGCTTGTTTCCTATTCTTCTTTTGCAAGGAAAGTGTGATTACCTCCCCACTGTCCTCCACAATCCTCCTCCCTCTCCTCCTTGTACCTGAACTCTATACCTGGTTGTGGTATAGAATTAGGGTATTTTGCTTCTTAGATTTCCTCCTTTGCTAATAGAAGATGAACTGGGAGTCATCAAAGTTTCCCCATACATTACAAAAGGAATCCCAAGAGTGTACTATGAGCTCTTCTAGCTGGACACATGAACTTAAAAATTAGGATTTTCAAAACCAGAAAATTCTGTTGTGTGTTCATATCTTGTGTTCATAAATTAAGAATTCTTGGGGCCAGGAAAATTATGCATGCTTGTTTAGTAATCAGAAGCAGTACAGATATGTCCTGAATCTACTTTAATTAAATTCAATGTAGACAGTCCCATTAATTCTAAAGAAAATGAGCTTAGAATTTCATTAATAGTATGCATGCAATTTCTGTTTTAAAGGAAACATAGGGAATAATGGTATAAGATAAAAATAAATGCTCTTTTCAGCAACCTTTTAATTGTTATAACTTCCTGCCTCAATTAAGATATTAATTATAGACTTAATACTGCAAGTTTTCTTTTGTAATGTAATTAAAAGCTAGATGATTGCTGTCTGAGAAAACCTAGATATAATGTCATTAATTCAAAATTAGACATGAGAAAGCAATTTGTTATGATTTTATTAACTTACCAGGCATGTACTTATGCTAAAGCATTTTGCTGGCATTTCAGAAACAATTTGGATATCAAGAAAAAGGTAGCTAAACTGTGGTAATTGGCACTTTGGAAGTGTGTTGGTTGGTAACTTGGAGCTGCTTTGAAATATCTCAGTTAATGTCTAATAATCTCTTTTAAGTAGATTCTGCTTGAAATATTTAAATGGACATAATTAAAACTTAATTGTTTGTGTGAATATTTCATTGTAATTTGCAGAGAAATTAGATATGGATCTTCATATTACTGTTTAATAGGTGTTCTTATTATCACTTGGCATTAAAAAAATGTTGCAATCACCGTTCTTTCATGTTTTGAAATATAAATTGAGAGTTAGTGCTTTGGAAAACAAGGGTTTAATATAATTGTCCAGATTTTATGTAGCAGTGGAATTGCTACAGTGGATCAGACCTATAGACTGTCATCTTCCCTGACTTTTGTAAGAACCAGATGTTGCAGAAGAATGCATAAATCCTCCCATCCCCAGTGAACAGATGTGTAATCTGTCCCCATGAAGGTCTCATAATAATCCCAAAGGATTTGGTTTAAACCATTAAATCCAGGGTTCATTTTATTTTATAAATCTCAGACAATTTTAAGTACTATATGTCTGAATATTTCTTCTCCATATAAAAACAGTCTCTGTTAAAGCTTCCCTAATTCTGGCTATTTCTTTAGTGAAGATTAATAACTATGACTAGTAACTATTAACTATTAGTTATAATGAGGAAAAAAACCCAAGTGTATGCAAAAAGTCCAGAGAAAATATCTGAAAATACAACAGATGTAGTTCTCAACTCCAGAATTGCTATATGGTTTGAGATACAGGGACACTAGAAAGTATCTAAGGTCATATAAGTCTAAATATCCCTTCTACCCTTGTATCCTGTGAATGGCTGAGGGTATTTAGGAAAAGATTATAAAAAGCAGGGAAAGCACTGATAGGCAGAAGAGAAGTCTTAAGCTTCTCCTTGCTCTCTTTCTGACCCAATGAGTCCTCATTCCCTTCCTACACAATATTCCAGGGTTAACACAAGGTACAATTCTATTGGAATAGCCAAGGACACCTTTTCTTTGAGGTAAATGTGAATATTCATGCCATGATAGATACATAATCTTCAGAGGCATTTTCAGTCTATCCATTTATCCCAGTTCAAGGCATAGTGAATGCTATATTTAGTCTCCAGCTTCCCAGATATAGCAAGCAGAGCAGCAGCCAAGAGGGAGAAGAAAAATAGGCTTTCTTGAAATTGTAAAGGGATGTATTACACAGTAATTCATGAACCTGTTGTAGCTAATGCTGTTATCATGAATCTACTGCTATTTACTGTGCTATGGTATGCACAAAAATGCTCAATTCATTTTCACATATGTAAATTAAACATACAAAACCACACATTTATCCTTATTAGGTCGTGAAATGTTATGACTCAAATGTGACAAATAAGTTATTCATAGGTAACAGTAGCCATCCATTTTATATTATTCCCTGCAGACCACAAATACCTTTATATCCTGATGAATATATGCCTGAATCTTTGACAGAATGAGCCAAATAAGTTTTAAATATTTTAAAGCATTTCCAAATAAGATAGGGGGCAGTCTAGTCAAGACCCTCTTTCCCAGAGAATAAAACACTTCCTCTTTTTTTTTTTTCTCCTCAGGATTCATTTTTGGGTTTTTTTTTTGACTAGTTAAAGAAAAACTTGATTGATTTTAAGAGCGGTAAAGAGTCATTTGAGTTAAAAGCCACCTTGATGTCTGCAACATTCCATCTTCATGGAGCACTGTCTCTTATAAGCATATTCAAATTAAAATGATTTTTTATTCCTCAAATAAATCTGTGTTTTGCCTGTAACCATAAATGATTAGTGAACCCTCCCTGAGACTTTTGTTGTATTTTTTCCTCTCCATCCCACCCAGGGATTTTTCTTTTGGTAAATTTATTGCAATCCATTTCTGATGTATCTTTGCATTTCATAGAACAGAGGGTCAGACCTTCAGGTTGTGTAAATGGGCAAAGCTCACAAAGCTGAGGAATACACTGATGACAGAGGTTTTAGACTTCTTTCCACCAAGTGATGGTAAGACCAAGAGATGTCAGCTTTTTATTTTTCTTCATGGATAATAAAAAAGATCTAATAAGTTATAATATATTGCCATTTTTTGTTCCCTACTTTGTTCTTGAGTATGTTTCCTGGAAATTTTCATTCTACCACAGTGATGTTGCTAACATATATATAATCTATATTCTAGTTGGCTTTTTTGTATCAAATCCTCCTTTTCATTGCACTGATTTGCATGATAAACAATTACACAGATATAATGTTTTAAACTGTTCAACTCAGAGAATTGATCCAATTATTTTAATACAATTTAGGGCATAAAAATAAAAATCTATAAATAAGAGAATAATGAAGCAACAAAACTGTGTCTAATACTTGTTTGAAAACTATTGCTGTTTAAAACTGAGGAGATAGATGAGTCATCCTGAGTTTACAGGGTGAAAAACAGGTAAATTAAAATGGTAAAGTTAAACAATTTCCTCCATGCTGAAAGACAAAGACAAAAATATTTGTACTTTAATATGTACTTGTGAGAGAAATGCATAAGTGACACAATTAGCCTTTTTTGGAAAGACCATAGTATACAGAGGGAAGTCCTTGGAGCATGTGCATCTGAAATAGGCATTGTCTGTAACAATCTATTAATAGTTTGTGTCTCACATCTGATCTGCCTTTCTTCTCTAAGACCCCCTTTTAGCTTGTTTGTTTGTTGTGGTGTTGTTTTATTCTCTTTTGGGTTTGTTTTCTGGTGTTCTTGCAGCTTTTTTTATGTTTGGGTCTTCTATGGCATATCTCATATCTGACCTTTAGAATAATTCATTTAGCTTGAAGGTTGCACTGTATTTGACATAATATGTATGAAGCACTTAACATTTAAAAAAACGCCAAAACTTCAGTGCCTGTCAGAAAAAAACCCCAAAACACTGATTGTATTTGACACGATGATTTTTTTATTTCTAAATATGTCAAATGTAGACAGTATAGAAACAATGTCAATATGCAATTGTACTGCTCTTAGTAGTGTCTCCAAGAGATGCTGAAAGTCTTTTAAACCTTTTCACAGAAGTAACTATATTTTTACCTGATAAGTAATCAGAACTGAATATGGTACCAATTTCTTTGTGGATCCCAATAAACTGAGTTGTACTAAAGATGCTTTTTGGATCCAAACAGTACTGAGAAACACAGGATAAAATTATAGTCTACTGCAAAGACCTACAGTAAGTATAAAAAATAATTCAGCCTCAGATATGAGTTGATACTCAAGATGGCAATGAAATGTGAGTGGGCATGGTAATTGATAATCTCAGCACATCTTGCAAAGATCTGAAATAATTAGGTACCAAGAATCCACTAACAAAAGTATGAGTTTATTCCAGAAGTGAGCTATCACCCTCGACATCATGACATCTCCAACAATTTCAAATCCAACCTCACAAGCTTTACAGCTCAACACATCACTGAAATATTAATCTGGTTTTGGGGCCTTTTCTGAGGCTTTCTTTTCCAGATATAATCTGGTGACAACAACATTTCCAGAACGTACTAAAAGGTCTGAAAATAAATTAAAACTGTGGTCAGCAGCAGAAAACAGAGTAAGGAAAACTTGGTAATTTTGACACTACTGTTATTAGCAATTCCTGAGATTCTGGAGAATGACAACTTATTTAATGAAAAATAGACTACTTTTCTTATCAAGATTTCCATACTTGACAATTAAAGTAATGATGATATTAAGTAGGAGACCAAGCTAAGTCAATGTTGTAGAGAAACATTAAAAAAAAATTATATAATCTGTGATTAAGAGATTTCATACTTTGTGTCAATGTCAAATATAAACTTGGCTGGCCCACCTGTCATAACTTGAAATATATTTCCTTGAGGGGTTCATTAATAGCACTGTCACTTGAATGTCTCTGCATATCTAGCTTGTTATGATTTTTGAAAATCATACCTCTACCTTTTTAAGTTTTCTAAGTGTAAAGAAAACCAGACCTGTTTCCCCAGGCATATTTTTCTCCTTCTACAAAGCTAGATAGATCATAGTAATATAATTTAATATTCTGTCAAGTTTAATATGACAAACTCCAAATCTAAAACTGCAACAGCAAACAGTAGAACGGAAAATAAAATAGAAAACCATTAAAAGCAAAGTCATATTTTGCACAAAAAGTGAAAGCATGTCCTTAGTTTTAAACATGGTCATAATTTCACTGTCAGCCAAACATAAGTATTGAATAGGGCCTTTTGTAAACAAAATTAAACAAACACTGTGGCCTATTTTGATCAAGGTCTGGAAAAAAAAAGCCACAAAGAAATAACTCCCTCTAAAAGGAGTCAAAAGCAAAGCACTGGCTGCATTCTGGAGAATAAAAAGAATTATGAGGCCATGTTATCTCTACAGTAACCAAAATTAGAAGATACATGAAGGAATTTAATTGAGATTAGTTTCGGTTGGAAAACAATGTCAGTTATCATTGACTTTTTCCAGAGAGTGTTTACTAAAGTGTGGATGGCTGCAGTTTGTCCCTGCTGCTATATCTAATCT
>JAOEGS010010584.1:11966-32007 GCA_025447755.1 Corythornis vintsioides
ATTTTATTTTTAAGTATTCCTTATAACATGAATTTCTGCAAAAGAGTATCTAAATACCTTCTACTAGCCCAATGATGCATGATTTCACAACCAATTTTCTTGTCCCCTCTTAGTAACTCCTAAGTACTGGTATTATCTGAAAATGAAACACAGTCTTGAAATGTGGTATAGGGTATAGTTGTTAAGAATTCCTAAATACTGTTCTGATTTTATTGCATTATTAACATATTTCTGTCATTCTGTGAAAGTCAATAAGGAGGAAAAAGTCACATTAGTTTCCTTTTGCTTTCTATTTCTGTTCAAATTATTCCAAATCAATGATTTATTTCTGTTTAACACCATTTTAGATGCATTAAACCACACTTGAAGTCATTTGCACTTGGTATCTATACCCTGGCAATAAGAGTACTTGGTAAGTTCAGTAACACACTAATAATTTACCCTAGAATTAAACTTTGATTTTTGAAAAGAACAATATCTAGCTGAGAAGTTATTATTAATTTTTTTTTTTTTTTTTTAAGACAAGCTAGGAAAAGGCTGGGAAAAAAGGAAGCAGCTTTGTATTTCATAAATTGTATGACTGTGTCTTAGGTATAATAAAAATATACACGGCTAATATCCATGGAGATAAGTGATCCTTCAGACTATGAAATGAGCATAAAAATTGCTTCTTGCCTCTCCTTATTCAAGAACAAGCCGAACAGCACAGCTATGGCTCAGAATCTGTGATTATTTTCATATATATTTTCATATTTTCAAGGGATTTAATGTAAGGGCAGGTGTGCTGGAGGGCAGCCTTGTGCTAGAGCCACCTCTAAGTTTTCTCTGAAATCAAGGGGTTTAGACACTCCCATCCCCAAGCTGAAAGGATCTCAAGAAAAGAGAAGTATCTCCTTGGGTTTTTTTTTTTTTCCCAGAGGGGTCCTGCAGAGCGAGGAAACCAAGCCATGGCCAGCACTTCTTCCACTGACTTCCACAGGCTTTTTGATGTTCTGTTATGTTTCCTCTCCACCCCGATTCCTCACAGGGAGGAAAGGGTGGTGTGTGCCTGGTCAACACAAGGCACAACTTCTCAGACCAGCAAACAGCAGAGAAATCTCAGGGCTGTTCAAATGGTTTAATTCATGTTCTGCATGAACATGGCTCTAGATCAGGACTGATCACCCTGGAAAATAACCTTCTTTGCCTCTATTTATTTGCTAAATGCACCCAGCGGGAATTCCAGCCCCAGTGTATTTTGGTGTGGCCATAGATACCACTTGCCTGAAATGGGGAAGCAAAAGATGTGGAGGAAGAGGAGCTTGCAGACTCTATGACTCCAGTGCACTCAGGTAACAGCTCTTCTTCATTTGTCCTTTAATTTGTGTCCTTATTTACACTGGTAGAATTTATATCAGAATATTAAGTGGAAGGTTGGATGCCCTATGTGACTAACATTAATAAAATAATGTTTTAAAATGAGATTTTCAGCACTCTCTTTTGGTTTAGTCTCTTTCTTTTTTTTTGGTGGAAGTAATCTTATTTCAATATCATCTAGAAATATTTACATTGCCAAAAAAAAAAAAAAAAAGATTTTCAGTTAAACCTGAATTTTATGCTAAAGCTTTAGCAACTCTGATGTGACAGTGTGTATATGTAAGTAGATAAGTAAATCTCATCATTGCTCCATTTTCCTCACAAAAAGGAAGGGAAGGGTGCTGCAAAGTACAGCTGACTTTTCTAGAGGCTTAGTGTTGTCTTTATCAATTTATTACTAGAAATGAGTAATTACCTGAACAACATTCCTGAAAGTCATTACCAGAAAAGTAGAATGTAATAACAATGGTAAAAGAAAAATGAGAGATCAGACCATCCTTCCCCCTATCCCCAGGGAAAAAAAAACCCCAAACAACCCACAAGGGGAGGGTACAGATTGTTTTGAAAATGTGAAGAAAAGAACAAAAGCTCATTTGGGACTCATTCCTATTAATGCATAATGATGTATTATTGCTACCATTGTTGTTACTGTCATTATACCATCAAGTGGTCTTGGTATACTGTTTATGAGGCAACCAAAAAAAAATAAACTGCCTTAGAAATATTAATTTTATTCTCACTGAAGCACATTGGTTTGGAGGACATCAGTCAATGCCCAAGATGCTTTCTTGGCCACAGGCCTTACAATACCTGACCTGGCTGAGCTGGCAAACTCAGCTCCAGGTTCATCACTTGGCTTGAAGAGCTTTCTTGTTCAGAAAGATGAATGTGTCCTTGATGCCTTCTAGTCATATGTTGCCTTTGAAATAGGCTCTGATCAATGATTTCTCTCTCAGATATGTGTACCTGGGGCTGACTTTGGTGTTGGGCACGGTGTCCATTTTCTTCAGTGTTGCTGTCCTTTGGGTTCTCCGGAAAAGGTCTTCTCCACAAGATGAGACCCTCTCAGCCAACGGGGAGAGAGGCACCTGTGGGACAAAGAGCAGGAAAGATCATTTTGTCAATAGTGACCATTTAATTCAGACAACTTATTGGCCAGAAAAGGAGACTAGACTTTAGGATGACTAAGATCTCCACCGTGACTTTACCCAGTGAGTGGTGTTCGAGGCAAAAAAATTCATCATCAGTGAAACTATTGGAATAACACCCTGCAACTGTTCACTTCCATGTCATTTTCACTAGAAACACCAAGAGCAAAGACCACCATTTTAGCACATGTACAGATCTGAAAACACTGTTCACCATTTGTCCTGCCGAGTCAGTGCCACTCGAGCGAGGGTATTTGTTATGGTTGGGGAGGTGCAGCTTGCTCCCCTGCTGAGAAGCTGGTTTGATGGCTTCCCCTCAGCTCCATCTCTCCCTGTCAAGCTGCAACAGCCACTGCTGCCCCTTAGCTTCCTTCTGTGTGTGAAGGGTAGTGGGGAGGCTGCAACTCAACTCTGTTTGACGTGGTACCAGCTCGAGAGAGATGCTGGTGCCCAAAGCCCAACCTGGCAACCTGGAAGGTGCAGGAATATTCTGCACATAGAAGCAGTGTGACATGGGGCAGGAGGAAGGTCATTTGCTGGAAGGACAAATCAGCTACAGGCTCTGAGCATCTCATGAATTCAACCCATAACACTTAGGACATCAAATATTGTGGTTCAGGTTTCTTTTTCAAGTAGCTCTGCTATAGCACAACAAGAGTTGTCATCACAGTCAAAGAGACAAGAGTATTATCCAAAGGTAACTGGAAGAAAAATAGAGCTTTTGAAGGTCTCCAGCACTTTCTTGCTACTTGCTAGTACTCAGTATGCTGAATAATTCCATGCATTTTATGCAATGTAATAACATCATGATACAGGATAAATGATTTCATTTTTAAAAAGCTATGATGAGATAGCTTGGGAACAATAAAATGAATTCAAAGATAAGGTGATATGGGGCTTTTTATTTTAATTTATTGCTTTTGCTAGCTGAAACTAAGACTTGCATCATAATATCCCTTTATATATAAGTTTTGCAGTTTGCCAATATTTGGTATTAAATATCTTTGGGGGTGTGGAGTACAACGGAGAGCTGTTTAACATGGCATGGCACAAAAATCTCAAGAATGCTTGCACTGAAAATAGATCATGACAGCACCACTACCAATGATGTCCTTTAAAGCACCTAGAATTGTAGAACACTTGATGAAAGGTAGGCTGCACCCTTCAGCATGATGTCAGTGAAACCTTCTCCTATCACATCACTTGCATCTTTGCAGTGACTGTAGGTACCCTGCTGCCTAGGTGAGCTTGCAGGGCAGAGGCAGAGGTGGAGCCTCTCCTGTGAGATGTCTGAGGAGGGACAGATGCACAAGAATGGGTTTTCCAGAGCTCTACCAATGATAGGTGTTTGCAGTGTGTCAGTAGGGAACTACCTACTCCATCCAATATGAATACTAAAAAGCAGGATGTTGCTTAAGCACCAAGTATCTGCAGAAGGTAAGGATTTGAAGCCATCACTTGAGAAAATGCATTTGTCAGAGGAAGGACCAATGCCACCCACCTGGGTGAGTGTTAGACATTGGCCTGGAATATGGAAGACTCAATCCACTCTCTCAGTTCTTTGTTCTTCCAGGGGTGTGTTGGAGGCTACATGGTACTGGAGAGCTGTGGCTGTTCACCTTGTATAACAGGATAACCTAAACAATCAAAGTTAAAATAGTTTTAAAAAACTATTAAAATAGGTTTATTAAATAGTTTTATTTGAAATAGGTTTGTGAATATGGGACTGTCTGAAGCATTCGTGGCTGGGGTGAATTACAGAGACTTGCAATCCACTCTCGTGTCTTATTCATACTACATCACCATAAAAACCAGCAAGAAAATGCTAAAGCACATCAGCATCCAGGAGTAAGAGATGCTTGGAGCCTTCCATGGCCTTCCTGGGAGGTCACTTTTCATAGCAACAAGCTGTCAGATCCAGTAAAAGAATGGGAGTGCCCACCTTAAGTAGACACTGGAATAAAAACAGGACAGCCAGCTGCATTTCACTCAAAGTTTGATGTTTTGTGTGTGTCAGATGGGTATGAGTCCTAATTTGCAAATCAGTCCTGGCAAGGTTTATGGCAGGGACACTGCTACTCAGAAATGCTTCAGTTATCATGGATGCAACAGCAAAATGGCCAGGACTTGCCAATCACTGATGAGGTCAGAGTGGGACTCATAACCTGTATGCCATGTAAAAAATGCAACTCTCAAATGACATAATAGGTCTTATTTATAGGCACAGGATTTCTAATCATTTCAGGAGGGAAACATCTAGGAATTGTAACAACTGAAGAAGGAAAAAAGATGGCAGTAAACTGTGGGAACACTGGATTTGATCTACAGCTCATGTCCTTCCAGCATTTGAGATGGAAGAAGCATCAGTATAGGCAACCTGACATGACAGGTTGCCTGCTTGAATGTGCTCAAAATAATAAGTAAGATTGATATAGGAAACAACTATTATAATGTTTTTTATAGCATATAAAATTTGAAAATAGAAATATTTTTCTATTGGAAATATCCAACTTGTTCCTCCTTGTAGAGTAGCAAAAGCCTATGGGCTAGAGGGATCATAGTTTTCTGTCTCTGGCTGCTTGTCTCCTCTTGAACCCTGTTCATGCTGCATGAGGCAGTTTGTCACCCAGTCTTTGAAAGAAAGTCAATAGTTGCTGTAAAAATATGAGAACCATTTAAAGGTGGGGTTGGTTAGGTTGATTTAGAGTGCTCATTAAAATCACCTTAAGCAACATGGTTAATGACACCAGGAGGTTGGTTAACCAACAGCCTCTAACTGATTCATACAGTTCTTTGAATTTTGAAGAGAGTAAAAGATTTAGTGGAGAGAATGCACAGCATTCTCACAGCTTGCTGGTGACCATATCAGAAAACTTTCTCTCATGGGCACTGAGCAAGGTAACTTTGACAGGTTGTTGTACACAATGCTAAAGAGAATCCTTTCCTTGTTACCATGAAGATGATGCTGAGAAATATAGACTGGTTTGGAAAAAAAAAGCCCCTGTGAAAGTACAATGCAATCAGGAAAAAAAAAAATCTGTTTATTTAATTCTGCAGACAAAGGTAGACTATGTTCCAGTGCTTGGAAATCAAACAGGACAAACTTGCATTAGAAATAAAATTTCCACTGGTCTTTGGGATATTATGGATTATTCTATCATGTAGCTTTTATATCAAGACCTGAGGATTCTTGTAAAAGAATCTGCTCTAGTGAAACAAGACAGATGAACAGCTTAGTGATGTTCGTTGTATGTGATGTCAGCTATAACCTGGAGCTGACTTGAACACTTTCAATTCTGTCTCAGTAATAACAAATTCAAACCAAGCTGCTAAATTCGTCTGAGTGCCAAGAGCAGCTGTACATTCACCCTTAAAAGCTACCCTTTGTATTTTAAGTAGAAAAATAAGAAATATTAAACCAGCACATCCTGGTCTACTTTTCACCAGATAGATCCATGATGCAAATTAATGACAAAATTACCAGTGAGTGCTTATGGAGAACAAAAGCTCCACTGAGCAGTGGGAGGAACAAGTCCAGACATTAGATAAAATTGAGACACCAAATCAGCTTCTCAACATGCTTTTCTTTCTTGTTACCTCTATAGCAACAGGATGAAACCAGGTACTCTAACACAGGAGCATCAAAAAACCCTTTTCCATTATTGTGAAGGTTTTTCATGTTCTTAGAACTCCTGTAGTAGCTTAAATTTATTTATTTTTTTTTTTAGCTGTACACCACCCCTTACACTTAGTTTGTTAACAAAGAGTTAAATTCTAGAATACACTGTGGGGTTTTTTGGTGTTTTTTGTTGTTTGTTGGTTTTTTTTTTTAGGGATTAGAGTCCCAAGATTAAAAAGGGTTCTAATCAAATCTGAATACCACAGTTGGTCTCTGCCTGTCTGACTGCTCCCTGCTACTGCTGCCTCACCCCTTGCCAACTGGTGCCTTGGCAGCCACTTCTGGTGGGATTCTGCTGCCACCCTCTGCCTGGAGGAGTCTGCAACCAGCTCCTGTGGTAAAGATGATTTTTAGTGTGGCTTTTCTAAGGATTATTTGTATTCTCAGGAGTAATTAGCAATTACTGATATCTCAGTGTTCTCATTAAGGGGATTTTTACTATGGTAATACATTTTTTTTTTTTTTCCCATGAGTGTAAGTTACAATCATATGGGAGGGCTTGGATGAAAAAAAAGGATGAGATACCTACTTTTTCAGGTGTGAGATCATAGTCTTTGATTTGACTTCAGTAGTTTCCCATTTCCCATTCTAGTACTTTTGTTCAACAGCTCTTGGTTAAAGAAGTCAGCTTTAAATTTAAATGTTTCCACAAACAGCTTGGACAACATCAGTCTGAATACAAAAAAAAACCCCTCTTCTCAGCCATCCAGAAATCAAAGTATAAAAGGTATTTTAATTAAAATATGGGACACTGGCAGTGTAGGGTTAATGGCTGGACTTGATGATCTTGAAGGTCTCTTCCAGCCAAATCATTCTGTGATTATGTAAATTGTAATAATTTAATTCAAGTTATAAATGAATGTTGTATACAGGAGTAGGAAAAAATGAGGAGAAATTGCTGTGTATTCATATGTTAAAATTAGGAAATGAAAGGAATAGTGTTTCCCCTTTTACTATATGAAAAAGAAAGTGGCATTTTTCCTACAGGTTCTACTACTTCCAAGTTAGAAAGTTCATTTGTCTCCATGATTTTAGGTTCAAAAGGCAAAAGAAGCCCTTGGGTACATCTGCTAGTCCATCTGAAGACAACCTGAACATGAAACCTTGGGAATGCAAGGCTCCATCAAGAAAACATTGTAAAATAAGAGGGACCCCTTATCTTAACATAGGCTGCTAATCTATGTGCTTACTGATGTTCTACCAAGGGCACATACACACATACACCTGTGTCCTTGTTCTTCTTCAAAGGTGTGGCACAAGCTCCCCTATTAGCAAAAGTACAAGATGCCATTCTGTAATAATGAGCAATAGCCAAGGGCCACGATGCCTCCCTTGTGAGGAGAAAATGTTAATCATGGAATAAGAAACCTGCTGTAAGTGGATGGTTGATGCTTCATGCCATAACAGAACATGGAGAATACCCACCTTTGAAAAGAAGACACTCACAAGTGTTGTAGGACCATGAATTTCAACCAGTTCTGGTTTTAGTGCAGAGAATTGGACCAGCTGAGCTCCAGGGTTTCCCTCCAGTCTAAATTATGCTGTGATTCTAAGACTTTCTCTAGTCTTTTCTCCAAGACATCCTAAACTTTGATGAATCCAACAGTTAAGGTCCATCTATTTTATGTTTCTCAGCCAGGCACCAGTGTCTTTCTTCAATTTTCATTGCTGTTAGTAGTTTTCTAAATGTATGTGACATTCCAGCTTCACTTTTTTGACATAACAGTAAAGGCACAAAGTTGGATGGATAGTTAAATAGAGTCTGGATATCATAGAGGGGAAAAAAAAAAGAAGAATGAACCTGAGTGTTAAAATAGGATTGGAATATAATGTTTAATACAAAGTTGTACAGCTGATGGACAATAATGGGAATTTCTGTTCCAGGGTGGGAGCTCCTTAGCTGAACATTTTTGAGAAGCTCCTGAGTGTACCTGTGAATAATAAATAACTAGCAACTTCCCTTTAAAAGATGCTTTTCTGAAAATGATATGTGTAATCTAAGAACATATCAGACAAGTGTAGACATAAGGAATATTTAGTATTTTAAGATGTGGCACTAGTGAGATTACACCTGCAATAGTGTATATGTTTTTTGCCATGTGCATTAATGAAATATGGATCCAGACAGAAAGCACTGTAGCCAAGGGCTTCAAGGATGTGCTGCAGAATCAAGAGAGCCTCTTGTTCAAGAAATTATTAAACATGATCAGCTAGTTTATCTAGTGAAACAGGTTGAAAACCTGTGCTGTTGTTATCACCAAATTTGAGTCCTAAGTATCAGATTGAGTGGAGCTCAAGCTTTAAAGCTAAGGGATTCTGTCAGTTCAAAACCAGAATTTGATTTGACTAGAAGTTAAAATCAGGTTCCTTTGCATCAGAAGACCAATCTATTGCAGTAGACATAGAAGTGGTTGGAATGGGAGGGAAGGAACTTCTTATTGTTCTCAAGGCAGGGCAAGGAAAGCTCAATCTTTCCACAAAAGGTGCTTTTGAGTCCTCAGACTGGATTTGTGATCTGGATTCCTCCTGCATTTTTAATGTTTCTTTTACCAGTCCTTGAAGTTGAATTGCCATAACATGTAGCTTTTTTAGACTACCACTTTCTTGATGGTGATGTCTCTCAATCTCAGGACCTAAGAGGAACTATCTGGCTGAGGTTCAGAAAAGCCTTAAGTAGTGCAAGGTATTGCTGATAACAGTAGTGAAGGCAAAAGTCGATTATGATTATCCAAAGGTCAGCATTACCTGTAGGCTGTAACTGTTCACAGTGAGTCCAAGAATGGTCGTGGTGACAGTGGTGGCTGGGAAGGGCACATTTTGTGTCACATCCAGGCAGACAGTAGTTGTACTTCACACACCTTAAAAATCTCTCCACTACCATCACTCTCAGGAATCAGGCATAATCCCTAACAAGGGAGCAGTCACATAAAATGCTTGTCAGGAAACCAGGTTTCCTTGAGCTAGAGCTGCAAGTAGGTAAAGGGCTGCTCCAAAGTACATGTAGCTCCAATTCACACTGGGTTTGCTTGTGGTGTTAATAGCACTGACCGATAGAACTGAACAGTCTTCTAAGCACAAGTGATTCTTGAGCACTCACTTTGTTTACTATACCCAAGGTGTTAAATTTGCTCTTCCTACAAGTCTTTGACTGGCTCTGACAGGTCTTAGCTGAATGGACTTTAGCCACAGACTATGAAAATAAAACTTCATATCAAGATATGTTTTGTTTTTCAATAAGCAGGAGCACTTTGAAAACTGGGACACCCCATTTTTAAATGACAGGTAAGTATGAACTATTCCAATCAAGCGTGGAAAAAAAGTTGTTTCACGGGTGTACAGAAGGAACACACTTGCACATTTTCTACCTAATTAATTTTTGACCACCGTGAATAAACATGTATTTTGGGACCTTTAACAGAGGGCAGAACTGGGAGGAGACAAGAGCAAAACTGCCTAAACCACAGTTTGTGTTAGAAGTTAATGATTCCTCTACCAAGGACCAGCACAGACTTGCTTAAGGAGAGCATATTCTGACTTTTGAGCATTTGTGTGGTAGTAAAACTGCTGTTGTGGATACAGAACCTAGGTAGGAATCTCTTTAATATTCATTTCTCTTAACTTTAAAATGCCTCCATTTAGTGTTTGCAGCTAACCTGTGTAATACTGGTTGCAGTTCCTGTGATCAGAACACCGGTAACATTCCTGTGTAAATGTCAGTGCTTAAATGATGGGGTCATATGTGTCTCTGAGCATGTGTGTGTCTCTGAACAGTAAGCATCATATGTCATGAGCAATGCAAGCAGCATTTAGACCTGTACACGACTGTGATACTAATTTTTCATCTTACATTAGCTTAAAAGCTCTTCCTATGATTCCTTGATGTATTTTAAAATCAAGATGACAGTTGGATTAGCACTGCAGATAGTCTAAATCAATACAGTTCTATAAGCTGCTGTGTGAAATCTGGCTCTTGCTTTGTGATCTGGTACTCTGGTGGATGGCAGTATAGCCCTGTGGTGAGATACAGCCCAAGGACTTACACTGCCTCTGTCAGATCCTGAAAATTCCTCAAACATCATTGTATTTTTCTTTCATAGGAACCTACAAATTCTGTAGAAACTATTGCCTTGACCTTTTTAAACTAATTGCTGCTTATTCATGCTAAGGCATTGAAATTTGTGCTCTTATTCATTATAATTTGCATATAATTGGCAGTAGAAAAGCAACCTTGATTTTTTTTTTTAATGTTCATGACAGAATAGATCTACCTAACAGGCACACAGTTAAGCCAGAGCGCCTATAAGATCCCAAAGCACTGAAATCTGCAGCTATCCTTTCCAAGGCTGGCTGCTGCACTCTGGAACAGAGCTGCAAGGTGCCACATACTTCCCATGATGCTGGAAAACTCCCAGCTCCCACCAACACAATTGCCCTACACAGATTATCAATTAAGACCCTTGATTTTCCTCCATCCAAAGTGTGCTCAGACCAAACAACTTGATTTTCAGATGCTCCCAGAGTATGACAAAGTGTTTGCTTTCATTTCCATAGTATAGCTTGGCAGGTTTTTCTGTTTTTTTTCCTTTTTTCCTTTTGGGAAGAGGATTGTTTTCCTCCCTCAAGAAGGAAGTCAGGGTCATTTTAGTTTAGATTGACCTAAACATGGAATTTGACTGATCTCATCCTTCTGTAAATGGAAGTACCTTAGGTCATTACTACAGCAGAATGGTTTGTGAAGGCAAAACGAGAAGAAGAGAGAAGCCATATAAATGGATGAAGAGAAATGGTGCAGAAAGCTTCATATTTTTACTTTTCTTGTAACTAGATACTTGGTTTATTAATCATAAAAAAAACCCCACTAGTGAAATAAATCTAAAAGAACAACTTCATCAATAGTTGAAACCATCAGGCTAAACAGCTAATCTATGTTGACATAAATTGTGAATTGACTTTTTATCTTTTTTTCCTAAACTTCTTGTTACATGGCATTTTCCCAGCCCTGATCGCTTCTATCTTCATCAGATTTTCCATGTAGATGAGGGTCAACTGAGGATGGGAGGAGATGCTACCAGCAGCTCCAACTGTTGACCCTTGCACATAGCTTACTTTATCATTTGTCCAGCTCACCATCTTTTTGCTTTCCTCCCCCTGTTCCACCCTTCCCCAGCCAATGTACCACCATCTTCAGCAGCTCCTTTGCAAAGCAATGATAAGGCATGGAAATCACCACTGACAGGAGCTGGTCATATTTCCTGAGGGCCTTTCTCCTGAATCACAGGAGGAGCTCAGTACTGGCAGTGCTGAGCCAACTTCTAGCTGCCTTCATACTTTTCAGTGTGGATCAAGCATCTTTTCCCCCCAGAAGATGATTTTTTTCTTTATTTTTTCTTATCTTTTCTTATAATTTATCTTGCCTGGCACCCTAACCTTTGCCTCTGGCTGCCTTTTTTTTATATTTTTCTCTTACTGCTTAACCTATTCTTTGATACTCACTGCTCTCACATTTTATCTCACTTCCCACACTCCTTGTGCCTTCACAGTCTTTCTCTGAAACATTGACTGGTATAGCCTGATAATATCTCAACTTCTTCAGTTACAAGGGTGGATACCTAACTGCCTTTCTCTTTTCTCTACTTTGCCTTTTAGTTCTATCTTCCTGTTTCTCAACCTTCCCTTCCTCTATCCTTGCATTCAGATTCTAAGTCATGGTGCACCTGCTAGAAAGAGCCACTTCCTTAGTCCTGTGAACTGCAATTTTAATGTTTTATTTGTGAACTGCATTTGTCTAAACATTCTTAGGCATTGACCCTCTTTCATCTGAGAGAAAAAAATATTCTTCACCATCACCCATTAGATCAATGCCCTCCTTTAAGTGCTCTGACAAGTATTACTCTGCCATGTGGCCTGTAGTAGAGCAATTTGCAGTAGCAGCTGAACTTTTTCCAGCATTGGAAAAGTTCATCCAACTTTTTTCAGCTCCATTCAAGCATGCAAAAGTTGTCTTTGTATGATTTTCCCCACCCTTATCCCTCCCTCAAATGACGACACTGCTGTGAAAGATGAAATAAGTCACTTCCTATGAGCTGTGATTTCTAAGTTCTGACTTGGGGTTATTCCTTTCAATGCTATCTCCCCTCTGTGTCAAGATCTACAGATCTGAGGAAGGTTTGGTTTGTGACCCATTTTTTTTTTCCTAAGAGCTTCACAGTGTCATCTGGATCTTCCCTCCTTCCTTTTCCTAAGAGCTCCACAGTGTCATCTGTTCTGTTTGTAGTTGGAGTTGCACAAAGAGGCGTTTTCATTCTTTAAACAAACTTTGCAAATAGACAGACTTCACTTACAGATTTTCACTGAAGTATTCTCTTTGTTTACTTATTTCCCACAAATAGAGTTTTTTAAAAATTGAGAAAAGCAGTACTGTATTCATTGAATGAAAACCAGATGCAGTTTAATCATAAAACAAGACTTTCAGCAGTAAAAAAAAAAAAAAGTTATATCAAAGAAAGGGAAAATGTGGTCCTCTATGGCTACAGGGTGTGCTCCTCCCATGAGAACTGGAGTGGTTCTGCTGAACTGCTGGAGTTGCAGATGATTTCATGCATCAGAGGATAAAGACAGCACTCTGCAAACAGAAAGAGATTAGGGACACCCTATATACTATTGCAAGAAGGAAAAAACCCCATATAATCTCCTTATTAGGAGGTCACATAGCTAAAATAATTCTTTAGGCATTAAGAAGTGCTTCCAACAGGCCATTGTAAAGGAATAAGTCAAATGGCACAGTGTTACTTCAGAGATCTTACCAAAATGATCGTTGGGTCCTAAACCTGCAAATTTAGAGCTTCTCTAGGAGTCCTTGTGCTTCAGCACTGATGCTTTGTTGACTCTTGTAGTTTATTTTTTCTACAGAAACTTTGTCTTTTACTCTTTTGTGGAAACTGTCTTTTTAGCATTAAAAGTCATTCTAGACCAAAAAAAAAAAAAAAAAGAGTGGATGGAGAGGGCATCAGTGGGGAGAGATAAGACTATTTCCCTTGAAAATAAAGATGTCAAAACAAGATACTTCAGAATTTAAACAAATAAACACTTTGAAACACCCAGGTCGTTGAGCCAAATCCTTTCCAAAGAAAAGATTCAGTTTCAACATCTCAGCATTTTCCTGTAACTACTGTTTCATCAGAAAGGCCCTTAAGCAACTCCATTTTGGAGTATTTGCTTTTGTATTTATTATTGTTTTCTCTTGGGCTCAGATCACTCAGTAAAGAAATCAGCCATGACAGTGGAAAATGAATCCAGCAACGGCCGTGACTCAAATCAGGAAGCAGAACCTGTCCAGCTTTTGGATGATGAAGTCAACAAAAGTCTACCAGCCAAAAAGAGGACTCCCTGTTGCACTGGCTTGAAGGTTTGCCACCTTATTAATATCACCACAAATGTTAAGAAATATAGTTGTAGAGAAGACATGGCAGATGATTTCATTCCTGTTCCCCCTGTCTTTTCTGGAACTGGATACACACTGGAGGTAGAAGGGTGGATTGGATGTTGTCTTTCTCCTACACAAAATATAACCTCCTGATTTAACTTATTTATTCTCAAGTCACCCATAGGTAGAGCCCCTTTTTTTTTTTTTTTGTCATTGGAGAGAGTTAGCAACCTCCAGTGGAATACTAGAAGCATTCTAAAGCAGGTAGCTATGATGTACTGTTGTCTGGAGGTTCCTACCACCACCCTTTTAGGACCAAAATAGGCTGAGGTAACTTGTATTCCAGGACTTTTATCTCATCCTGGGCTGCAGGTTAAATAAACAGCTCACTGATTCCCACAAGCATCCAAGCTTTCAGGAGCACACAAGAATTGACGGAACAAAGCAAGTAAACTGAGAATTTTGCTTTTGTGTTAAAGCCTCAGTATTTGTTGCTTCTGGCTGAGTTGAAAATGCTACAAGGGCAAGATTTTTTTGACAGTGATGTACTTGGGTTTATGTTTTGATTACATCTTCAGACAGATTTATATCAGGTTAAATTCCATAAGCTGAGTGGAGTTGCAGTCAGGGGCACATTTCTCTTTAGAAACATCTGTAAAATGAATGGAAAAAAAAAAAAAAGTAGGTAATTGCAAGCTTCTCAGACACCCAAAATAGTTTGGCTCGAGTATCAGGCAAAGATTATTATATTTTTTTTCTTTTATATGACTCACATTTGCCACCCATATACACCTGCAGAATAAGAATCTGATCTCTCTGAGAGACTCACAGGACTAACTTCACCATCACATACTCAGGCAATGCTGCACAACTGTGGATCTATGTCTAACGCTGTGGCAATTAGAATTTTATAGACACAGTACCTTGGATGTAATTAAAGACAAACTGTTATTCTCCCTCACCTTCCCATTACATGTTTTGGGGCTTACCTGAAGATTGTCTTTTCAAACCCAAAATACCCCAGTCATTTTTGTCTGTGTTTGCCTGACTATCAGCAATTTTTTCAGCCCAAAACCCTCAGAGAGCTGCTGGCATAAGGCAAGGAAGGTGGTTCTCACTGACTTTTTGCCAATCAAGCTCAGGAAAGACAAAACATGTCAGGACAAAACCCACAGTTGTAAGATTTTTTTCTTTGTTCTTAGAGAAAAAAGAGAATAAATGTACCTATTTTAAATCTATTCCTTCCAGGATTGCCTTCACTCCTTACAATAGATAGTATTACAAAGTCTAAATCTATATTTACTTTTGTTTACTTACCCAATGTTGTGTTGTATTGGAACTTTTACCCAGTGAGCAATATGTCTATTTGTTTTTTAGACTATGTTGAAATAGTTGGATAATATTTAGACAAACTTAGTTTAGCTTTTTATCGAATACAACTTTATTTGCAAAGCCACAATGTGTGATGGTGGAAGAAACTATAAGGTACAAAGAAGATAAAGCTTTTCCATATGGTATACAATTGGCATAGCCATGATACACACTTTTCAAAAGGTATCATCCAAGACAGAGACAAACTCAGTCTGTACTACCTCCCACATATTGGGATGTCATAAAAACTTGCATAAAGTCTTTATTTTTTTTTGCCTTATCTACCTATATAGTTTAGAACCAGCTAGGAACATGTGACATGTGGCCCAAGCAGAAGATAATTGAGTATAAGATTAATTTATGTGGACACATATTAATTTCTGGACTAGCATAAGTTACTTAGCTGGTATATCAGTACTAATATCATTAAGTTGTCAGCCAGTATTTTGTCTGGCCAGGACCAGGCCTCAGCTTTTTGATAAAATTAACCTCAGGATATCAGTAAAGGAAGTGAAAGGATGAGGGGTAATGGGTTTAAATGAGAGGAGATTTAGACTGGATATCAGGAAGAAGTTCTTTCCCTTGAGGGTGGTGGATCAGTGGAACAGGCTCCCCAGGGAGGTGGTTGAGGCCTCATCCCTGGAGCTATTGCAGGTGAGGTTGGCCAAGGTTCTGAGCAGCCTAGTCTAGTTGAGGGTGTCCTTTGGAGGGCCCTTCCAGCCCTAACCATTCTATGATTCTATGCCTTGATTTCCCTTCCTCAAGCTCCCATTTCCCATCTTAATCTTTCCTAGGCATTTCTTGCTGCTTTATCATTCAGCTACTTCAGTAGAGCGCTGTCTGGTACGATCATGAAGAGTTCCATCACTCAGATTGAAAGAAGGTTTGACCTGTCATCATCTACTGTTGGTTTCATCGATGGGAGCTTTGAGATAGGTAATTGATATTCCATCATTTGCAGTAAACTGCTCAGAAGCACAGCATCTGGTCCTCATTTTTGTTTCATTTCCTTTCCAGGTAACTTGCTGGTGATTGCATTTGTAAGCTACTTTGGAGCTAAACTTCACAGGCCCAAAGTAATAGCTGTCGGATGCTTTACAATGGCTTTGGGAAGTCTTTTAACAGCAATGCCTCATTTCTTCATGGGATAGTAAGTACTAATCAAGATTAACTTGGGATTGGGTACTGCTTTCTGGTTTTTGGATGAGACTTCAGTGTATTAAGTCTTAGATTTCCAAAGGCCTATAGAGACTCACCTGGATGTGCAATAAATAACACTGCACACACTTATTATAACTGGTTATTATAACTGGTTGGAAAAATAAGGCTCCTCTGAAGTTCAGCTTCAGAGTAAAATCATGATGCTTTTTATTCAGACTTGTAAAGAGCAAAGAGGAAAATTCTTTTATAAGCTCAGGAAATAGATATTTGAAATATTTTTTTTTTCAGGAAGAGAAACTTACCTTTGAAAATTGTATGAAAAATCAAGTTTTAGACAAACTATATTATTCTTTGAAGTTCTTCAACCATGCTACTCTGCTGGTGCCAATGATTTAATGACTACTATACTCTTCCTGAATAACAAACTATAACACCACCATATTGGAAAAAAAAAATAATCTAAGAATGTGGCATCATTGGTTGCTAATAGAGATGTCAAGATAATTTAGGCAGGAAATTCCCACCATTATGAGCCACAAAAAAACCCCATATGAGCAAAATAGAATCCACCTATATGATTTTCAGAATAAGTTTGTGCTGTTTGTACAGGATCTCAGTTCTGAAGATTTAACTTCATATTGGGTGACATGGCTACCTGAATTTATTTATAGTAGCAGGTAACTCTCTTGCAAAATCAGGGGTTCTGATCTTACTCTGTGAAGAAACCAACTCACAAAGATTACTAATTAGAAGAAATCTTGCTCCTTGACAGAAGAAAGCAAAGCTTTGTTCTGTGGGAAGGTGCATTTTGCCCTCCTGTGGTAAGCAACTGCTCTGCACACAAAGCAGCTTCTCAGCTTCCCCCAGAGCCTGCAGCTGGATCAGTGCTGGTAGAACTGGTCACAGAGATTTTCCTGTTCCAAATGCACATGGCTGGTTAAACTAATTTTCTGTGGCTGGTTGAGCTAATTTTTCTTTATCTTCTGCAGGCTCAGAGAATTACTGTATGTTGCTTATATGCCATCTTGATACAGTGATAGCATATAGATTAAGACATATTTCTTTTGCTTTCTTAAATGTACTGGAATAATTTTACACTTATGTCTTACTACCAGAAAAAGTGAGGAATGATTTTTACCATGATAGTGGATCTTGTACTAGCATCAGGCTTCTGTTTTCCCCCACCTTGAGCCAAACAATCTCACTCATTTCTAGTTTATCATGAAACTGGGCATGAATTTTTAGGAGGAAACTTCTCCTGCACTGTCTCTGCCGATTAATGCCTTTTTTTTGTTGTTGTTTCAACCTGCAAAATAATCTTGCCTGGTCTAATGGAACCAGCCCAGTTCCTAGAAGCAGAATGTGTGGTTTACCATGCTGTTCTGCTGAAACTAATTGTACTTTGCACCTCAGCAGGGCTCATATCTGGGAAAAGGATCATGCTAAAGCACCTAAAGAGTTTCCAGCACCTGAGCTGCTCAGTTGCCTCCTGACAGCATCCCCCTACTCTTTGTAAATACATTTAAAGAGTGTCTTCTACCCACTAATTTTATCCACTCACTGCTATACCACAGCTCTTTCTAAAACCGATGCCAACTATCTTTAGGGAAACAGCAGTCAAGTTGCTCCTTCCCTACAATGCTGGAATTGTCCTAACAAACACAATTTCTAAACCTGCTTTTGTGGGGTTTTTTTCAGTTATAAGTATGAGACAACATCACACACAGCTTCTTCAGCCAACTTCTCTTCAAGCATAAATCCCTGTTCCCTACATCAAGATGTGAACAAAACCATGTTGGAAGTCTCCCAGACAGGTAAGTACAAATACAGGAGGTAGTTTTATCCTGGATTGCAATTGAAGTAATTCATTGTCCCATGCAAGATGCTCAGTTAGATTTCTAACTTCAGTTTCTACCTGTCTGAGAACATTTCCAACACTTAAATGCACTTTGTGCATCTCATCTGGGGAAGAAACATCCAGCAAATACAAATTATAAGGATCCAGATCTCCAGTTTCCAGTGGTCACATTTCCAAATTACATTAAAATCCCACTACCACTGAAGGGGACATTGATGCTGTGTTTGAAGGGTCTCAGCTACCCAGGGCCTGGAGTTGAGGAAGTGAAAGAGCTAATACATAGAGTTAACTAGAAATAAATGCTGTGATTTTGCTTACAATATGGAATAGAGCTGTTTTACCTGTTGCTTTGCATGGACATGGAGAAAGAACCAAGTTGTTCCCCAGAAATCATCTCAAACTTCTCATGTTAAAGATATATGTCAGGTAATATATTTGTGACAATAACAATCTGCCTTTTTTTTTTTTTTTTTTTTTTTTCTTATATATATCTATATGTATGTACACATTTTTTTCTGATATATATACACACAATTTTTTTCTGATATATATACACACATTTTTTTCTGATATTTATACCCAATACACAGTATTTATTTTCTGATGGGTGATGCTTATCTGTATTTTTAGAAATCACACACATTGCAGATGGAGGAAGGTGTTATTGAAAGATTATTAAAAGGTATAATGAGTCTCACAGCCTTTTATTAATCTTTCATAAGAAAAATGATGTTAATACCTTAAATACTAACCTATAACCATTTCATGCTGAATTTCCTGTGATTTACCACTGTTTACCATTACACTTTCTATTACAAAAATGTAAACTCTCATCTGCAGGCTGTGAGAAGGAGCCATCATCATATATGTGGATATATATGGTTCTGGGAAACATGTTACGTGGAATTGGTGAGACACCAATAACACCATTGGGCATCTCTTATCTTGATGATTTTGCTAAAGAAGAGGATGTTCCTGTGTATGTAGGTAATCTCAACAAGAAGTAAATAGAATTTATTTCATAAGAAGTCGATCCCCCACTGCAGAAGAAACCATTTGATCAAATGTAGTAGCATATTTATTATATTTTATTATATTTTATTTACTGTATTATATTTTATTTACTGTATTATATTTTATTTCTTATATTTTCAGCATGTTTGCACACAATAGCCATGTTGGGCCCAATCGCTGGTTTCCTGCTTGGATCTTTATGTGCAAAACTCTACGTGGATATTGGGTTTGTGGATTTAGGTAAGCAAAACAGAGGAAAAGTCAGAGTTGATACTTGTTTGTAACAGGTTCCTCTACACAGTTCCTCTACTACATAAATTTAAATTATATTCATGATATTGCTTATATTGCTTATATTGGTTTATACTGTTTTAATTAGTTTTCTTATATACTTTATTAAAGATTTATTACACGACTAGAATTTTTTAAGGCAAAACGTGATATGAAATACATTTTAGAATTGTCGTTTAGGATTAAAATACATGTTTAACTTTGAAACTTAGTACCAAGAACTCTCACAGAGTCAAGGTGTTTAAACTGGGATCTTAGTGAAAAAATTCTGCTAGCATAGCAGTTTTACAGTTTCGGTGGATTATTCACCCTTTCAGCTGAGCCTTTTACATTATTTACAATTCATGTAATGATTGCAGTGCATTATACACTTTTTGCCAGCCTTTGCTTATTCAGGTGAAAACACCTATATGTTGCAACATCTGCAAATGCCAGAAAGGACAGAACAATCCCCAAGTGGTCTCTGTTTTACTAGAAGAACAGAGAAGCTTTCAGATATTCAGGATCCTGTAGTTAGATTGATGAATAATTTTGTATTTGTTAAGGCAATATTTGATTTCACGTAAGCATAAGGACAGTAATCCATTTCTGCTCCAGCAGTGAAAAGTCTTACAATGTTGGTCCACCACCAAACAAGTCAGTGTGTTGGATCACAAGAGGTTTAGGGGAAACACAAGGAAAAACTTTTTCATGGTGAGGGTGCCAGAGGCTGGCAGGGGCTGCCCAGGGAGGTTGTGGAG
>JAOEGS010010585.1:5724-22240 GCA_025447755.1 Corythornis vintsioides
TTTCCTTGTTTTTCATTCTTCTTTCTGAACTTTTTTATACAATAAAAAAAAAAACCAAACAACCCCCCAAAAAATCCAAAACAAACAAAAAAACCAAAACAAACAAAAACAACCCCATGGAAATATTATCAATATACTGTGTTTCTAAATTTCTGGATCTATAAACATCTTCTCATGAGTTCAATTACACAAAACCCAAGAGCTAAACATGTGGTACCTGCAATATTGTTTAATGATATGCTAGGTGGTTTCTATAGGGCATTTTCTCCATTAATAGATATTAATTTTTTATTCCAACATTCCTTACACCTGTCTTAAATAATCATGCTTAAAATGCTAAAGAGTATTTGAATAAAATGCAGTGAAACTGTAGGACCTGTCCTAGAGTTTCCACAGGTACAGTGCAATGCTGATACACAGTTTATGGAATCATCACCCTTCTGAGGTTTTTCTTTTATTAAAAAAAAAAACCCAACAAATAAAAACTAAGTGGACAGTTCAGATAAGCATTGTGCACTCTGTGGAAGGACTATAAAATAGCTCAAGAGAGTTAAAATATATCTTATTTGCATGTTTTTGGATATTTAGAGCTTCTCTAAGCAGACTAGTGTTAGGTATTTTGGGCTTCATTTTATATTTTTGTAAGTGAGGTGATCTTCAAGGGTACCACTTAGCAGGTGAAGAAAGTTTAGAGGCAGATTGGGATGATACATTTTGGATTTGAGTGACCCTCAGACAATCTAAGGAACATGAGATTTGTTCCTGGGTCTCTGATTTGCAAAGATCTACTGTAGTTGCATTCCAGGGTCGGGAGGATCTGCTTTGAGTCATCCTTAGCATCTCTTTGCTTTTTCTTCCCTTCTGTTCTTTCTGCAAATCCTTTATTTTTTCAGTCTTTTGAGCCTTTGGTTTCCCACAGCAAGAAGTCTCAGAGCCCTATATTGGTGCATCTCCAAAGCTAATGCCTGTTGAGCAAGGGATTGCAGCAGGGGATGCCTCTTTGCTTTTTTCAGCTACTGAAGAAGAAAGAGATGAGGGTCCTCAAAAGCAGTTTCAGTTTTGTGTGTTGGGCAAGTGACCCATCCTGCAGGGTGCAGAGCCCAAACATAATACATGGGAGGAGATCATGGAGATAGTTAGCAAAGCCAATAGATTTTTTTCTTCCTCAGACTGGGCAACTGAAGTTTGATTTGTTCCAGCTGTGGAGAAGCACCCAGTGGTTTCAGGGATAGAGCAATCAACCCTTTGAGAAGGTTATTTCAAACCCAATGCTTGTGGCATTGTGTTGGAGGGTTGGTTTTTTTATTGCAGTAATAGATGGATCTCTGTGTAAGGAACATAGAGGCATCATCTGAACTTCAGCAGTCTGAGATGTTGGCCTTTCCTTTTCTTGCTCAGGGAAACTTTTGATGGTGGATTTTTGGCTTGCTCTCTCTTCAGTGTAAAGCCCCTCTGCATTTCTCCAAAGTAAATCAGGGACAGAGCAGCTTGCACAGGGAAATAAAATAGTTTTCTCTGCACTATTTTTTCTTGGGAGTATGCAAAAATCCCATGTGCATTTTTTTATGCATTGGACCCTTCTGTTTTATAGCTGGTGGTGCTCAGGCTTATTACAATGCCCACATTATGGCCTTAGATACTTTTTATGTCCCTTTACCATGGCACCCTAGAGAAAGATGCTTCACTAAGCAAGAACAAGTAAACTCACTACAGAATCAGAGGAATACTTTTCACCAAAGTACATAAACTTCTGTTCTTAAAAAAATTGTCATCCTTCACCTTAACAAGCACAGAGAAAGGTTCCACTGGTTTCTATGCCTTGTTAGGTCTATCATCTTTTTAATTAATAGTGTTTTTACGAAGCCGTCTGAACTGTGTCATTTCCATTATCAGAAAACCATTGCCATTAATGAATAATTTTCATTTCTGATCCTTGATATCATGCTAGTTGATCTCCTGTTTCCATGCCACCGAATGATAGCATCGTTTTCTGCCCACGATCAAATTTAATTTGGACTCTGATTATATTATGCTGTTGCGACTGAAGTGTCAATTTTTGTCAGGCAATTAGGAGCTATAACCTGTGAAGTTAAGTTTGATAGGCATTGTAATTGGATTGTTACAGTAATAGCTTGGAACATTCCCTTTTTTTTCTTGCTTCTTTGATTCTTGATGCATACTTTAGTTGTGAGAACAAAGGCGTTTTGTTATTATGCAACCGGAGGATGTTCAAGACAACAAGATGGAGTGCAGCTTTTCCCACTTTCCCCAGATGGGCTTAATTGGGATTTAGTTTGGACCACAGTTTATGGCAGGAATATGCTGGGATTTTAAAGGAATTTGGGGGAGAGGAGGTGTGGTGGTGGTGGTGTGTCTAGGAAACCTCTGTGGAACCAGAGCTGCTAGGAAACTCCTCTAGAGACTTTCAAAACCCACCTGGATCTGTTCCTGTGTGGCCTGCCCTGGGTGTTCCTGCTCTGGCAGGGGGGATGGACTTTATGATCTCCAGAAGTCCCATCCAGCTCCTACCATTCTATAATTCTATGATAATATGGAGGTAGTCTTTAAATTAACAGGTTAAGAGCAACAAAAAATGCTCAGGCTGGAAATGTGTCATATTACTCAGGCTACACATTCCTTTTAGCAGCCTATATTTTGCAAGTATTTAGGGCTATAATTTAATGTCACACTGTGCCCCAAGATTTCTGTTAGTCTATTTCAGGGCAGTTGTATTCAGAAGAATCAGTAGAGAAACTGGCCTCATGGAAAACAATCACAAGACAATAGCTAAAATATAATGGAGAACCCTTATTTTTCATTGGATCCTTGCTGTCAGACTGGAAATTATCTACTTTTCTGGGGTGGGTTTTTTTTGTCTATTAAAATATTATTTTTTATTTGTTGTTGTTTTTCCCTCTGCAGACAAAATAGTTTGTAGCCTGGCTATTTGTGAAAAGAGTTTTGTTCTGAATGTCATTAGGGTCTGCAAACCCCCTCCCCTAGCTTCATCTCCTGATCATCTCTAATGAAAGACACAATAAGGACACTTTTAAAAAGGACAATGGAGATAAGAGTTTTTCCAATGCTCATTTAATTGAACACTTTTCATAAGTGCTGCTATGTGACAAGCAAAAGGTGGAGGAAAACAAAGAAACTCCAGCTGCTATGGAATGTAAGGGAAAAGCTCACCTGCAAAAGGGTTTATCTGGAGAAAACTGAAAATTAGTACCTAAGCTGTTAGGTATAGTAAAGAGAAATTAAACTATTAAATTCAACTATAGGAGGTTTTCAAAAGTTTCCTACGCTGCATATGGGACAGTGTCAGACCTGCCTTGCTCATTAAGTCATTTAGAGATATACTTCTGATTTAATGATGTGACTGACTGGGTCTGCATCTTTGTACTTCAGGCATAAATATCCACTTTTCTGGCATACTCAGCATGTGGCTGGTGCTTGGTCAAGGAGTAATCTAGTGAGCTGGTAACACTCTTCATTAACAACCATTTGTGCCTAGCAGATCTGTCCCCTGCTCACCTCCCAACAGTGCTGCTTCTCATTTTGCTGCTTCCCAAATCTACACTAGAGATTTTCTGCCAGGGGTAATGGGTTGAGTATTCACATCCCATTGCTTCAGTTGTGTGCTCCTTCACTAGCTCTCTTCTATCTCCTAATTCCATTTCCTTGCCATGTAACTTGACTAAGTTCATTTAGTGTTCAGACTCCTGCAGTGCTCTGCAAAACTTAGCTATGGCCAGTTATTTCCCCCCAGTTTCTAAAGGGCTTTTGTGGACCATGTGTTCTTGCAGCTCCCCTCTCCTCTGAGCTCAGTTGGGACACCAGGATATGAAAGCATCAGGAAAGTCTGGAAAGCAGCAGTTATCAGACTCTATCATCTAGTGGGACCATTTTATTTCATTCATACTTTATATGAATGTTAACATTTGCATAGATGCTAAAACCTATACCAGCTTCTTTTTTTCAGAATCAATTTTTCTTTTTTTCTTTTTTGTCTTGTTGTAGGAAAGATATTTACAAAGATTTTTTTTTTGCCAGTCTTAATTTGAGTTCACAAAGTCCATATATGTGGGCTAAGCTTCCTGACACTGCCCCCTTTAGTCTCATAGTACTGAAAACTAATACCAAGAGCCTGAAAGGATGTATCAGGGTTTTTACTGAGGAAGTGGATTGCTGATGTACAAGAAAAAGCTGCATATGAAAAGGTGATATATGGAATAGAAAGCAAGTTGATGAATTTGAAGGTATTAGTAATCTATTCTTTAGCTGCATCAGAAGAGATGGCCTGAAATATGATAGGAGATGGAGAGAGGTTGAAGGGTGAATGAAAGCTTTTGTTTCAAAAGGTAATAATAATAACTTATATCCCTGCTTTTCTATTGATGTGCTTTCCTTTTTCCTTAGTTTTTTTCTTCCACCCTGGGAGATAAAGATGGGCTGCAGTTAT
The DNA here is from genome assembly GCA_025447755.1 of Corythornis vintsioides. Taxonomy (NCBI): domain Eukaryota; kingdom Metazoa; phylum Chordata; class Aves; order Coraciiformes; family Alcedinidae; genus Corythornis; species Corythornis vintsioides. Next base: position 10,187 of record JAOEGS010010585.1, read on the forward strand.
ATCTGAAAAAAAAAAAAGAGTGAAAGTCATGTAAATTTTTCTGTACATACATTCTGTTTGCAAAAAGACAGATGTAAAAGAGCAATAGGAAGACAAATAGGCATGTGAAAATCCATCCCAGGCAGTAGATGTTTGCAACTTTTCTGGAACCTAATGGTGACAAGAGTGTGTATTAAATTTCTACTTTTCAGTTGATCTGATACAGGTGTAGCAATTACCACAGACTGATGTCATTAATTGTAATGTCCTGTAAGAGTAATCAATGAACTCTGTTTCCTGAAAAGAGGCTCACCTTTGTGCTCTTAGTGCTATAATGAAGAGGGCACAGTATATACTTAGATAAAGAACTTAGAATCTATTAGCACCTGTGCTGAACAGTAAAGCTGCTGATACTTTGCATGCAAATTGTAGTCATCATCTGAGAAGAAGCAGAGTTCATAGGTTCAATATTCTCTCCCTTTCAGTCTCCTATGTCAGCTGTGTCTTAACCAGCTGGGGGCAGAATTACATTCTGGAAATTAGTGAGAAAAATGTTAAAATTGAAAATCTACTGTTTCTGTGTCTAGCCACACCACTTATGTCTTATAAGACAACATGAAAAATCCTAGCAAGTATAAATGATGTCTGATTTCACATTATAGTTTTAAAGTGTCGGTGCTCAAGTTGGTTTACATTTGACAGGTGATTTAAATGCTTCAGTATTATTTCTATAGACAGAAGAAAAAATCTTTTCAGGATAAAAACCTGACAAAACTATTCATTCTTGTACTATTATGAGAAACATTACCACTCTTTTTGACATGCAGATATATGAGGCAATATTTTAATCTTCATAGTTTTTCTAAATATTCATTGTTTGAGGATATTTCAGTGAAAGCTCATTTATGTTGTTTTGACCATATTTATCTGCTGTACTGATTCTTGAATGCTATGTTCTGAGTACATACCTGATTATGATTGGTACAATCTTACTAGAAAGCTGAGATAGAAATGTCTCTATTTCTGTAACTCTTCTGATGAGTTTACCTTTGGTAAAAATCATGGTGTGTTTTTTTCCTCATAGCAAAAGAATGCTTTTAATTCCAACAGCATATATATGGCTTCAGACATCTCACAAGTTCCACCACAGGTCCCTTCACTTCTGTCTCAAAAGCAGCAATTGTGAAGGTATCTATACTCAATATTTGAACACCATGAAACTGTTCTCTGTGTAATCCTATATGAAATAAGAAGATGGTGCTGTTGCTGTCACACAGAAAGGAGGTGTAGAAAAATTATAACCCTAGACCAGTAAACAGTATGCTGAGTTAATGAAACAGAATTGAGAAAAGCACTCAGAGGAGAAAAAAAAAAAGCCCAAACATTAGTACTCCTATTGACAACAAATATTTTGCATCCATAGCTCACTTTGGCAGCAGTTCCCCCTGTCACATGTTAGCTCAGTTTCATCCCTGGCTGTGCAGATGTACCAGGTTAAAAAAATTGGGAAAAAAATTCACCATACAGGGTATAATGAAATATAAAGATACTAAAATAAAACTGTCAGTACAATAATGAAACAAGATCAGAATTCTGGCTTGATTAAGATGCAGCTTCTTCAAGTTTTTGTTTTTTTTTTTTTTAATGAGAATGGACTACCCTATGTGATATATTCAAAACATGTGAATCTAGGTTTTTGCTTTAGACCTGTGAAGGTAAGAATTATGCACAGAATTTGGATTGCTTTCAGAATTTCTCAAAACCCAGCAATTTTCAAATATTTGAGAAAATTAATGAAAATTTTGTTTTGATTTATATTCAGTTAAAAGTTTGTCTCTTCTGCATCAATGAGAAACATTAAATGGTAAAGAATACTTCACAAATACAACAATTGGTTGTCTCAGATGGTTTCTTTCCTTGAGATTTTCAAATCAAAGATAGACAACAGCACTATGACTGAACCACAGGATTTCTTAATGTCAGAGCAGATTTGCTTTACTATATGAGGAAAGTTGTCCTGTCAAGATATTACACTAGGGAATAAACACACTCTGAGGGCTGGTATTCAAAATTGCTCTCAACACTGACCTAACTCTGCCTCAGTTACACTGAATTAGACAATCATGAGCACTTCTGGATAGTTCATTATCCACTGGTCATTATCACTGCATTCAGCTAAAAAGAAAAGACAATACTGGGTGTATCAATAATCAAACAAATGGAAAACCACATAAATCACTGATTTTTATTATGGCTGTGCTTCCTAAAGGCCTGTGTTTTGAGCCTGGAGTAAAGGCAGAGTTTACCTGCACTGGCCCAGAAAATGATGATCTGAATCAGGCCTCCATTGGGCCAGCAAATGTCCATTAATTTCTCTATGCAAGGAAAGTGAACCCATGAAAGCTAAAGCAGCCAACCTGTTCTGCAGCTCAGGCATTACAAATAGTAATCTCACACCAAGTTTTCACTTCTTCTGCATGTTCTTCTGTTTTCCTTTAGATGAAACTAGGGCAGAGATTTAGGTCTTTCTTATCTCATCAGCTGTCTTCATGAAACCAGTAAGAATAGAATTTTGGAGGTTTTTAGCCCTCATGTTCAAATTGGCTAATGGTTCAGCCTTTTGTTGAGGGGAAAGTAAAGGGGGAAAAAAAAAGGAAAGATGGAGAGACAGACAAAACAGTTATATAAAGCTTATTTCCATAGGAAGCCAAGTTAAACTCTCTTTATCTGTAAGAATTGTAAGGCCTAGTTATGTAACTCTTCAGCTTATTTGGAGAGGTGATTAACTGTTCCTAATTAAGCATTCATCTATGGTCCCATTATAAGATTTTTCCCCCCTCTTCAGCAGCTCAGTAACAAATAAAAAATATTAAATTTTACACCCTCCCCAACAAACTCATAAAAATCCCTGTGCCTTCACATTTTTAGGGTTAAGACTTACTGACAACTAGAGTACTTTAGGAAAATATTAAATTGACTAAGTACTTTTTAAGATTAAGAGACTTGAAATAGCTTATTTTTTAAATATTTGCAATGTCTATTGTCCTTTTGTATCTATCTTTCTGTCCAACAAAATCACATAATACCACAGAGTTTGAAACATAAGTAGATTTCAATACTGACTGTGCAAGAGTCAGTTTTAGGGACAGGAACAGTAAAATGTTCAAGAAATAGATCTAGGTGAAAAAATAAACTGATTTCTCTACCTGTAAAGATGGTAAGAAAGGAAAAAAAATCCCCAGAAAACAAAATACTTCCACCACCAAGCTCGGAATTACATTATTTCTGAACTGTCTTTTTAAAACTACCATTTCCCCTTCAAATTGCCCCCAGCAAAACCAATTTTTTTTTTTTTTTTTTTTTTTTCCAGGCAGAAACCAGAAGAATTAGAGGACAATGATTTCCTGACGAGGTGGCAAAGCTGGGGCAGGATCCCAGATCTGTGTGTCCTTCTCACTTGGCTGCTTTTGTTGGCAGCAGCTAAGGAAGCTGAACTCCCCGTGTGATTCTCTGCAGACTGCATGCAGTGTGATAGCCAAAACCCATGAGTGATCTTACTTTGCAGTGCTTCCTTGTGCCTTGTAAAAGCCCTGGTGAGTGGGCACCTCATTAATACAAGGTAAGATGCAAATTTCCATGTGGTGTGCTCTGCTGCTGTGATTTATTAGCTTTCACCCAGTCTTGTCTTAGTAATGGGAAAATTAAGCTCTTACGTGTTCTCACATGATATTTTCTTCTGTTCACATTATGCCTTTTGCACTATCTCAGTTTAATTTGCCTTGACTTGCATTAAAGTTTTCTTCCAAAAGCCCTTTCCTATAGAGCAAAGCAATGAATTCTGTGTGAGGAAGGTTAGACATCATCAGATGTCTATTTCATTCAGAGAAACAGATCACAGAAAAGGAAACCTTTAAAATGCTACTATCCATCTTTTTACCTGATTAGTATATAAAGAACATAGTACAAGAGTAAGGTCTGAAGAGTTAATCTCTTACATTAATCTCCTCCATTACATTATATTAAGTAATCTCTTCCTCAAATGATTATACAATGCAGTACTACTGGTAAAAATAAATTTCACATCAGGATTTCAAAAGTATTGTAGCACTTCAATAATTTATTTAACTCCATGACAAGATTGCATCCCAGATTCTGTACTTCCTCAGACTCATGACTTTGGTGGCTCTTTACAGCTAAAACATTTAACAAAAAGTTTCCTCAGTTTTCCTTCATCATGCACAATTATAAGTTTTGACTTCAAATACTTGTAATTACACTATTCTGAAAAAAAAATCCTGAATATCTATCTTTCCCAGTTTCACAGACTTCAAGCCAGATGTTTTGTCTGAGGTGCTTGATAAAGTAAAACTGAATTAGAGTACAATAAAGCAAGTTTAGATATAATAACCAAAAATAAAGTCAATTTAATCTTCCAAAGTAGGACAGCTTTTCAGTGTATTCCTCACTATGGAGATTTAACAGTTGATTCCAACTTGCATTTTAATAGCAAACTTATGTAATTGTGAGTCCTGGTGTGGTACTGCTGAGTGCATTCTGTCTGGAATTACTAGTTAGACAGATCCTGCTTAGCCTTGTAGTTAAAACATGCTAATATTTTACACATGTGCATGACAGTTGTTAATAACCATCTTTAGAACCACCTTTGGATTTCTCTTTTCTTCCTCACTCAACACTGTCTAAAAGAGAAAATGAGTATTAGTGGTCAAGGCTGGGGATTAAAATTCAAGATAATTTGGTTTTATTTTTTTATCATTTAGCTAGTTTTGCCAATGAGGACAAGCAAGAAATTTTGCAACATGTATTTTAAATCAACACTTTTAATTTATTTGTTTGTTTATTTGTTGGTAAATTATATATTTTTGCATTTAAAAATGTTCATGGGGGGGAAAAACCTCCCAGAAACATTTAAGATATTTCTGAATGCTCCAAACTAGAAAACTATAGAGAATATTTTTTGTTTTGACTGAAAAAATATTTAGGTTTGGTAGTATTTTTTTGCACATGCCCTATTCATTCCAACATGCTTGCTTTGTAACCACTTCTAGTCACTATATAACTTGAGGCAAACATTTTGCTTTAAATTGTCCATGCCTTAGTTTCTCCAGTTGGGGAATGGATGAGAAAAATCATCTATTACCCAGGGTATTGGGAAGCTTAATTAAGTGCTTATAAAGTATTTTAAGACTTCTGCGTGAAATGCATTATGGATGTGTAATGTAACATTATTATTAATGTATATTGCAAATTACTTTTTATCTCTGGCAATTTTCCATTACTTTAGAAATTTATTCTAATCTAAAATATTGGCCAAATAGACAGAATTGCTACAATTGCTTTAGTAAAAGTTCAATGATGGAGTCATGTTGACTTTTATCTTCAACAATCTTCCCTTAGAGTCTCCCAGAGACACAGAATTGGAGCCATGCTTCTAATTGTTGGCTTCAGGCTAAAACTTTTGATCACTTTATTTCTGCTACTTTCTGTTAAATTCACTGAAAGAAAGGGCTTGATAACATTTTATACTATCTAATTCTTTATTTTGGGGGTTATGAAAGATGAATTTGACCTTCTAAATTTTTAGTCTAAACTTTGGTAACGGGGAGCATCCTCATTCTTGTTTTCATTCTTATTAATACTGCATCTATCTCTTTTGCCCTGTAAAAAGCTATTAATATTGTTCTATTAACCTCTCTCTAAGTAATAATGACCTTTCCCCTGAAAATGCAATTATTGGACTTTTTTCCCACAATAAATCTCATTTATTAGAAGTTTTGGCCTTATGCACTTTGTTCTATGCCATTTCCTTAAAAAAAAAAATCATGCTTTATTTTCAAGTAAGTACTTTATTTTTATTCAGAAAAATAATCCATAATGCATGCACTTGGATATAATTTGAGAGGAGGTGATGGCTGCTTGGCTCAACTATGTCTCTGTCTTTAGAAAGAAAAAGGCTGTAGTGATGTAGTGACATTTCCCTACATTCCTGTATTGCATAACTTTGGTCTAGATGTTTGCAGCTGTAGTATGCTCTATTTTGAAAAAAAAAAAAAAAAAAAAAGCCAACTTTACTGTGTTCTAAGGAACACTAAGGTGATGAGAGAACCTGTAACCTCTTTGCATCCCCAATGAAGCAATGGTAGTAGCAGAGGGATTTTTCTTTACTCCACAAAAACAATGCTAAAAAGCTGTGTGGAAAAGCAGTTATTGTCCTGGTTTTTTTTCCATGCCCCACTCTTGTTGGAGGATTTTCCAGTTGGATAAGGTCACAGAGAGGAGAAGGTTGTGGCAACTCCTTTTCCCTGCTTATTTTCTTTCCTAATAATGAAGAATCCTTAAAGAAGAAATGTGAAAATCCATACAGGTTTCCCTTCATATGCAAATAGGAAAAACCTCTCTCACAGGTAGGGGAAGGATAGTTTTGTGGCTATAGGTCTAGGTTGTAAAAGGGAAGAAGTGAATTCAGTCTTGGTGTGTCTGATTTTTATTTGTAAACACAGGCAAAAAGGTGTTTTGTTTTTTTTTTACTGAACCCATCAAATTGGAATGTAAGTTTCTTATATTAGAATATAAGACATTCACTGAAATAAGGCAGCAATTACAGACTGCATTTTAGAAATGAGAAAGTGAAGTTCAGCTTTTTGAGGATTTCCTAAGAATGCCAGCAAATGGGTATCAAATTGGTAACATGGACCAATAGAATGTCCTATGAATTCCCCCTAGCCATTGCCTAAATTTATTAAACAACCTACCAGAAATATTAACACTAATGATTTCAAGCAAGAGGGGGAAAAAACTCCCTGTTGTACCAATGGCGTATTCAGAATTTTAAGGTGAAGAATTATTTTTTTTTTTAAAGAACTTGTTGTTCTAACATTTGTTTGAACTGCACTCTGTAGAATGCTGCATCTTCTTTACATTTCCTGGCCTGGTGACTCATGAAAATGAGCTGTGTTAGTCACATCAAATGATGTGTTTCATAGAAGAAGGCAGGAAAAACAGCACACTGAGTCATCGTCATGGGGAGGGTGGCTGCCAAGACACTATCAGACAACATAGGGAAAAGCAAGCATCTTAAATGGCTGGGGTCACAGAAACACAGCCCAGTGAGAAGAAATCATTTACAATCAGGTGAACATGAACCTCCTCATTCTTTGTGTTTTGTAAGGAAGTGAGACATGTGCTATCATGTCAGCTTCTGTTCCCCAGTGGGTTTGCGAGCTGTTGACCACGTTCAGGGAAATTTGTTGAAGGGGTAGAGGTCTCAAAGAGGAAATTTTAAATGCATTTCCTAAAAGTTGCTTTTACCAATCAGGGATGTATCTTTTGCACCTTTCAGAGAGAAGGGCTCAGGATCACCTGATCTCTGCACCCTGTGCAGCTTGGCCACCAGCACTGGCCAGCCTGGCGTGTGTGGCTCCCAACTCAGCACAACACATCCTTGCTCTCCAGTCACAGAAGGATCCGAGGTGTTACACAGCTGGGTGGCCTTTATGGATTTGGGACAGGAATTGGAAGAATGAGGTGTCAGAGGAAACTTTATGTAGTGTGACACAAGACCTGGTGATGATGCACACTGGCAGAAGTGTAGAAATTGGGAATTGCAATGTAAAGCCACTGCAAACCAGAATTCATGTCAAGGAGTTAATATAAAACAAGACTCTGTGGTAGGTGGTTTTGAGAGGTTTTTTTTTTCCTAGTGAGAAATCTTTCCATTCTGTCTAGGTTCAGCAAATTACTGTAGTTTAACTTCCAACCTAATTCTGAGTGCTCAGGTTATGCTCCTTGCTAAAGACACTTAAATTCCCACTTCAGCTCCCTTAGGAATAAAGGTTGATGCAACTGCTCTGCAGATGTGTCTGCTGTGCCCAAAGCCAATTGAAGGGGCCCAGTTTTGACAAAGCTGATTGAGGAGTGGAAGTCTCTATTGAAATATCTGTAGGTTTAATGAAAAATGACTAAGTGGACAGAAAAAATACTAAATTCTAATTATCTCTCAGCAAGTCAATTAGCAGATGTGTACTGGGTAGCCAAACAGCCTGCTTGTGATTCCAGACTATAGCAAGAATTATCTGCTGCTTGCTTGGGGGGGGTTACACAGGATGGGGAGAGGGCTAAGAGATGAATTGGGGTTATTCAGACAGGGGAAATGAAAGATAAAGAATCAACATTTGTAAGACATAGAGCTTTCATTGTCTTCTGATGAAATAAACTGGCTATTTTTTTCAAAGTTTTGACAATATGTTGCATTAACACAACATTTCTAAAGGGGAAGAATTATGACCACATTACTACAGCACACAATTTTTTCCATTTTTTTTTTTTTAATCCCTATTGATTCATCTTGAACATCTGTTACCTGTCCATAATCTCTGGATTATTATTTTAGACTGGTGATTTTCACAGAAGATAACACTTTTTCATTAGGAAGGCAACACATATACTTCACCTGCTTCTCCTTCATTATTTTTATTTTTTTGTGAACTCATGAACAATGAGCTAAAATCTGCCAATACCATTATTTTAGCATGTTGAGGTGGATTTGATTTTCTTCTCATTATTGTAAATTTGCACGTCACTTCAATAGTCCTAAGGAGAAGCAAAGACATGGGAGCACAGAAACAGCATAACATTCTGGACTCAAAAAACATAGGAATAGGAGTTGTGCTGAAGAATCACTGGCTGTTGGCATATGAGTTGTTTTCCAAATCAAAATGATATTCCTCATACTTTTTTTTTTCTCCACCTAATTGAATTCATAGGGATTTTTCTATGCTCTGCTTCACTTTTCATACTGTTGCTGAAACAGACTGGAATTATCATCTGTAGAGTGTGCCACATCAACTTACATTGGCATACTGTGTTCTTTTGCATAATGCCATGTACTATTATAATCTGTCATAATATAGCATTGCATTCATTACACAGCTCATATTTCTAAATTTTATCTGTGGCTGAGATTTGCCAAATTATTTCCTTAATATAGGATTTTCAGGGGACATTTTTACTGGGCTTTTACTGGGCTTTTGCATTCATAGGGAAATACATTTCATATTTTTGAGATGAGTACTTATAAATATGAGCATGTTTATCTTTCATTCTAATAGCACAGAGGATGGGAAGGATAGGTGTTGTATTCCAAAGGTCTGTAGGAGATAGGAAAGGGTTTTATTTGTTGGGTTTTTTTTTTATGTGGGGTGTTTTTTTGTTTTGTTTTTAATCTGCAAATCCAGTTTGCAGGCATTGCTCTTTACCTGGTTTCTATTCCAGGATATACAGAAGGAGAAGCAGCTTCTACCAGAGGTCCATTATTTAGGGCTACTATGCCAGAAGGTCTGTGACTGCTCTACTTTCTTTGCAGGCTGGCTTCTTTTGTCTGAAGGGTACCTGAGGACTGTCCTGGAATCTTTGATGAGAAAGGACAGCTCTCACCTCCTCTGATGAACACAAGAGGAAATCTTGAGTACAAAAGACTTAAAAATTCTATAGCTGCATATGAGAATGGGGAAAAGTAATGAGCACTAAGCACACAAAATCCCTGAGGGAAGGATGTCCCCATGCTGCTTTTGTTAGTGAGCTCAAAGGATGGCAAGGACTCTGGCTATCTGTGAAGGCAGTGAGAAGACAGCACTGGTGTTCATGGCATAATTCACTTAGAACACAGTTCAAAGGTGCTTGTCTACTAACATAACTGGGGGGCTGTCAGACCCTCTCCCTGGCATCATGGGAGAGGAAACACTGACATCTTTTTTCTTCTATTAGCATGCTTTTATCATAATTCACTTATTTTTTAAAAATATTGCAACTTTAAAACACACAGACAAATATTACAAAACTCCTGTGACTCTCAGCCAGACTTTATTTAATTTATAGCATTGAGGAAGATACTATTAGTTCATACTTCTTGAATGTTTGGAGTCAACAATAGTGTGATTGAGTTCTGTTCTTGCCTTTGCTCCAGCTCCTGCTATGTGTTGGTGGGATTAGCAAGTTGCTGTTTGGAGCAATGGTGTTCTCTAAAACATTTTAAGTTGTCTGAAAAGTGGCTGCTTTATCTCATTGATGTCATTTCTTTTGAGCTCTTGGTTGTGTTTGGTTTTGGAAAGTCAGGCTGTCTAGCAAGGATCTGCTTGTCAGTAGTTTTCAAGGTAGAAGGCTTAATCAGGTTTCATATTGCCCTGTTCTGAAACACATATATGTGCACAAACATCTGCATCACTGTTTCAAAAAGCTTCCCAAACAGCTCGTATCTTCAGACACTGCTCATGGTGTCCCCTCTGAATATTGGTACCAAATTAATATAAAATGAGATTACAATGACACCAAGTGTTTCCCTGATATCTCTAGTTTGGAGTATATGCACAGTTGCTGCAGTAATGTCATTTGGTAACTGCTTTGGAGAGTAAATCCTCCTCCTCCCCACAAATTTCTCTAACACACTATTGAGCAAGTCCACACAGAACTACCTGTGATCATCCACCTTAAATATATTTATTTTCTTTCCAGCAGGACAGGTCTGCAGCCCTTCTTTCAAACAGGAGATCCTGGCACTCTTCCTGCCCTGGGAAAAGATGATTTGGATACCTGTGCTTATGTGCAGTATGATATATCTCTCTAGACTTGCTCCTGCCCATGTAGAACACTAAGCTTTGAATTATTTTTTTCTGGGAACCTCAAACATGAAGAGTTATCACACTGAACACTGTATGTCTTCCTGCTCCTGGAAGCAAAAAGGAGTTGACTGAGGCTGACCCACTATTACTGACTGAGATTCAGCTCTGTGTGGATCAGGTGAGAGAAATGAAACCAAAGCCTCCTCCAACACATCTCATCCTAACTATCTTCTCCCTTTTCAGTACCAGACAGTATTGTCTTAATCTGGGGATGTGATTTATTTGTGAAATATCTAGTGGGTGGCAGAGGTGGGGAGCAAAGCTGCATAAAGCTCCCCAGAGCTGCTGACCGAGGTAAATAGTGTGTCATAACACATTTATCAAATAATAATGGAAACCATATAAAACATATAGGAGAGGGAGGGGGGAAACCCATTCCCCTCTGGGAAGTTACTGAATATTTTAGCCAGTTTCTAAAAGTATGTGTACATGTGTTTGGAAGGGGGGAGGTTTTCCTAGCTTCACCTCTGCGAATAAATCACTGGCCTGGGATGTCTGAGGAGACAAGTGAAATGGATGAGTGCATTACAGATCAAGGTGGTGTTCCTGCCTTGGGTAGTTTGAGAGACCACCCAAGCACTGTGGGACTATGATGAGACTAAGTTGTGCCTGTAGAATTCTGAAAGGCTCAGGCTGGAGCCTCTGACATGGTAGGAAGGTGAGGAATAAAATAACATTGACATTATTTCTCAGTCATCAGGCAAGACTAGTTAGCTATTCATCTGAACTGGTTTGTTGCTAATATTTTAATTTTTCCTTGCCTTTGACTGGATGTCAGCCTAGAGAAAAGGAGAAAGGGAAAGGAAAAATGGCAAAAGTGTAATAGTTATGCCTAATTTGGGAATAAATGAATGTTTTGAAGCAGTAAAAAAGAAGATAGTAATGATTTATGTACATTTTTCACTGTTTGCCACTAGTGACTTTCAGCACACAGAAGCTGAAGGCTGATGTTCTAATTGATGTTGAGAAGAATCTTGCAGCATAATTGGTCTATTGAAGTCAATGGGAATTACTTATGGAAAGAAGTACCCATTCCACACGAATGAGGCTTGCAAAACATGGATGAATGTTATGAAAAAATATCAGGTTAAAGGATCCTGACAGAGATAGTATCCAGAGAAATGCTTGTATCCTTACAACTTTAGAATTCTTGCAAGGGAGAAGGAGATCTGAGTTTTCAAATGATCATCCTTCACAGGAAAACCTCTTAGAGTGCAGCTGATCACATTATTTTTTTTTTTGCATTTACACATAGCAAAAGTGATTAATGGCTTATCAGTCTATATGTAATAAATAGATCTATTGCAGGCTGTAAGGAAAGCCAATAGGAATTAAGAGGGAAAATATGAAAGGTGTCTCTATATAAAAATACATTATTAAAAAA
>JAOEGS010010585.1:22628-37366 GCA_025447755.1 Corythornis vintsioides
ATAAAAATACATTATTAAAAAAAAAAAAATAACAAAACCACAACTCTCTTGAGATTTTTCTATTCCAATATTTCATAAGTTAAAAAAAAAAAATTAATTGAAGGAATGCTGGAACTTTGTATTTACCAAAATCTGATTTCAGTCACAATAGAGAAATGTTTTTAAAACAGTTTTAAAAGTGCAGATCCCCACTGTGCCAGGTCAGCCACTGATTTGGCTTAGGCATTGGGCCAGAAGTTGTAATGAGGATTTTTGGGGCAGCTCACCTTTAATAGCAGTCAGAGGATCCCATGACCATGGTGGGGAGATGGTGGTGGTTTGCAGACACTCTGCCTTCTGTAACCAACTCAGTGGGATGTTGCTGGCAGTGGGGTCTTTGGGGTGATGTAGGAGGCTGAGATGCTGAGCACATGCCATCACTAAAGTTCCTGGCTCACATTTCTCAGGAATGGAGATGTTAAGTCACCATGCTCAGGCCAGATTTCAGCTTCAAGCATTCCTATTGTGCCTACCTAAATTGGGTTATAGTCACAGCTCTGATCCCTGCATGAGATTTGCAGCCCATGGATCTGGGCCTGCTGGTTTCCCAACCTATTTAAAGCAGCTCACTACATTCCCAGCATGTCCCTGCAGAAAGTGCTGCACATCAGGCTGGGGGCTATCTGGAGGCTGCTCCCCAGCCTTATCAACTCAGGTAGACTATCCAGAGCCTGGCCACTGGTGGAAAGTCTCTTCCTTGTCTCAAGCCCATTCTTGGAGGTAAATGTTGTGTGTATAAGACTGTAGGTGCTCAGCTACTGTAGTTATTAGTGCTCTAGGTATTAATGAAGGCATAAATAAATCCCAGATATTGTTGAAGTACTAAAAAAATATGTATTAAAATTATACAGGAGTTTATTACTACTAGACAGTCATACCATATGATTTCTCCTGATGATATCTGTACCTCCCATTCCTTTGGAAGTTTAGCAGTGTAACAGCTGTGTAATAGGAGAGAGGACAGCACAGAGAGCTGCCCTGAATGGCAGCCTGCAAATCAGCTCTGTGGAAAAGGTGTAGGGGGAGGAGTGCAGAACTGAGAAGGATCTGTGATTCTGTGAAACCTCTTAAGTTCTCTGTTCCCTCATGTAAAAGTTTCTCTAGCAAGGGGTCCTCCACAGAGGAGCCTTCGTGCTGTATCTTCTGTATCTGCATTTTCTTTGCACTTCCTCAGCTCTCTATGTTATGAGGCAACCTCAGTGCATGAAACATATGCCTGATAATTCTGCCATTAAATTAATATGCAAGAGATACCATATTAAAAAAAAAAAAAAGACCAGAAAAGACTGATTTGCTGCTGAAAGTGTTGTCTAATGCATATAACTGAAAGGATTCCTGTGCACGGAGAATAAGACATGAAGAATGGGCCTTGATCCCATAATTATTTTGGCAGGTGCTTAATTCCCAAAGTGTGAGTTATCCTACGAAATTCAATGCACATAGTGAAACAAAGGAGAGGGAAGGGAGGAGGAAGGGATTACAGATGTTGAGAAAGGCAAGAGGGGCTCTCTGAAGAAATGAGACTGAAAGAGGGATTGAAGGAGGAGAGGAAGGGCAATTGGCAGATGAGAATAGGAAAGCAATTCAGATTTGAAGTTGAATCAGCATTTGCTGACATGAACATGACACTAATGGAAAGGATTTGGGACAAGAATAGTTATAAGCTAATAGATTTGTTCTCTTCAAAACACTCTGTATGCAGGTAATAACATGTAGACTTTGTTTATAATAACTTAAAGTGACATCTTTTGGTTTCAAAGAGAATTCACGGTCAGAAACAAGGAAAGCCACTCTCACCTGTTTTTCTTTTTCCTCTTTTCTTCCTTCTTGAAATTTATTTCTGGAAGTCATTAAAATTCAGATCCCATCATTTGTAACAAATGATGTGAAGTGTTAGGTACAGTACTTGGAGTATATGTTTGTTAAAATGAAGGAAGAGACTCTTCCAACACTTTGGGATTTTATGAATGATTTACATCTGGTGCTAAAGTTCATAAATGAAACGTGGGAGAACCAGATGCTTCATTTCTTGACTGCATCGTGTCTGCACATACTGATGGTGAATTGAAAACAGGAATGTCTCATAAATCAAGAAAATCTATTTTTGTACTCTTGATTTCTATTCTGAACATCCATATAACACCCAAACAAATGTGGTGAAATTGGTTCCCTGAGAAACCCTTTATGTTTAGTAACAGTGTGGACATGTTAATAAAAAAAAAAAAAAAAAAAAAGTCAGAAAGAAATAAAGGAACCAATCTTCAGAATAAAAAAATGCTCAGAATGAGCAACCTATCTTGGAGATCATTTAGCAAGAAAAAGGCAAAAAACCTGAATGGAACTGCTAGGCAAATTCTGTCAGATATACAAAGTGCTGAGGTGTGTAATAAGGTAACATTTCACAACTTTGGGCATTAGGGGGAAAAGAAATGAAATGCCAGATTCTTCCTTTGCCTACTGACATGATAACTGAAGGCAGAATCTGGCCTGCCATTTGAATAGGAGATAGAGACTAAGGAACACACTTTGCAGAGACATGAGTGAAATTCAGATTTTGTTTCATTTTTCATCAGTGCTTTGGAATGATGCTCTTTGCCTACTCTCTTTTCTTGCTGACGTCTCCTGGAGGTGTAACAACTGTAAGCAATGCTTGCCATTACATTTAGGTTTCACAGATTTTTTGTAAACAGCTTTTAGTATTATTATTTATTGGATTATAATGAACAAATACAAGCCTATCCATCTACAGGTTGGGAAATTTTTAATAGAATGACTGGATTCAAATTATCCTCCTTTCTCCTTCCCACTTTCCTAGACAGTGAGTCATGTGTTTATCCACACGTTCTAAATGCTCATTTTACAGTTCTAAAACTACCTGCAAGAAATGTCAGGGTAGCAATAATAATTTTGGATGAACAAGCTGTACACAAAAGGGTTATCGAGTACCATTGATGTGTGGTAGCTGCCCATGTGTGTCCTCTTAGCCTCTAACAAGTGCATGGTAATTGAAGTGGGCTTAGCCCAGTGTGCAGGTGTGTGAGGCTGACTTGACTCACCTTGCATCTGCTGTGGGGGAACACTTTGCTTCCAGGCAGTTCTTGCAGGTCAGCAGGGACTTATTACTTTGTGGGATCTTGTTTGTGTGTCTAAGCCCTGGATGTGTATGCATTGCTCGTTCTGTTAACAATTGAAAACAAACATTTATTTGAATTCATTTACACATCCTACACACAGATTGAGTGTAGGTGTGCTGGCAGAAGGGAGACTTTAGGAGGAATTTCATAAAGGTGAAGGAAATGGGTTAGCAGCCAGGTTTCAAGCAGGCACCCCAAATGCAAGGAGACTGCAGAGCCTTCATGATGGTATCAAGGTAGGCACTGCTGGCAGAGCAGGTGGAGTTTGTGAGGTAGGGGAGATGACCTCACTTTCAGAAGGAGGCAGGCAGATTGTATAAACACACCATTAACTTATGTATCTGCTACTCCAGTGTTTCTCTGACTGAAGCCAGTGGAAATTTTGCCTTTATTTCAATGAGAACAAGATCAATCTTTCCTAGGGGGAATATTTCCCCCATCACATACTGGGCATTGCAACCACTTTCACACTGAGTGGAGTTATTAAAAGTGTGCTGTGCACTCCTCTTTGTTTCCTTACTGCTCAAAATATATCCCTAACTAATAAAATTTGCTATATGTCATAAAACACAAAGGAAAGCACTTTTAATGCCAAATATCAGAAAAGCACTCTCTTTTCTCAACTGCAGAAGTAACAAAAATGATGTGTTCATTTTAAATTCCATTCATGTAGGCCCTAATAAAAGCTATTATAAAATACAATTGTGTGGAGACAAAAAGAGAGATAATATCACTATAGCTCAATATAAAATTTAAGTAATTAAGACATGAAAACTATTACACAATTTACTATGAATGCAGTGTGAATAATAAAATGGTTAACCATTTCACTTCTGCTTTTTTTTTTTTTAATAATGTTTTTTGAAAATGTTAGAGGT
Source organism: Corythornis vintsioides (assembly GCA_025447755.1). NCBI lineage: Eukaryota > Metazoa > Chordata > Aves > Coraciiformes > Alcedinidae > Corythornis > Corythornis vintsioides. The sequence goes on from JAOEGS010010585.1 coordinate 26,680, forward strand.
TGAAATATTGGTAAAGATCTGAATGTTGTAGTGCTTCAGAAGATGACCAGGACTGAAAAGTAAGCTAGCTGGGTTTTTCAACTAAGTCTTGTATATATTATTAAGATGTTGATGTAAATATGGCACTCTGCCACATAATGGTTTCTACATGAAAAATGCCAATTTCAGGTGATTTTGATGGTGGCTCTAAATAAAAGAGGGCATACTGAGTGAACTGGGGAAATATTTCCACAGTGTAAGCTAAGCAGCTGCATAATAAAATTGTGTAGACAGACTGATGGATCTTAAGATTTAAACAAAAAAAAGACCATAAAGATACAGGAAAGAAAAATATTTTTAAACAGGAGTTGTTTTAACTCTGTATTTTTTTTTCTTTCTTCTCTTCTCTGGTGGGATTCAGCACCATCTTGGTAAATGGTGGAGAGAAAAACTCAGTTTAGCTTTCTCTAAAAGAGTGGCTATCATAATTCAGTATCTTTAACAGACACATTATTTTCTTGTGCAGTGGTATATGCATGACAGCCACAGCCATGTACCAGCACTGCCTAGTTATACTTGGCACATCTCTATCCTTCATCTTTACCTTTATACTTCAACCTTATTGTGTTATGTGTGTTTTCTAGCTCAAATTTGTGGCAAACAATTTGCTTCAGCCCATGTCCAGGCTCTCCATGGAACAGCATTCTCCTGAGCTGTAGGGATAGCTCATGGTGGTGGTTCAGTAGGTGGCACTCTTCCCCTTAGATCAGTCCAAGCCAGTGTCCCAGGTGGTACACGGCACATGCAGCAGTTGTTCTGCTTGGAACTACACCACAGCCCCCCAGTTTGAACTGCTGGGGTGGCAGGGACCAGTGTTTGCCAATGCCTAGGTTGCAGCACATCCTCCACGTGGTTTGGGGAGCATCTTTGGCTTGGCTGGGGTAGTGGCATCCTCCACGACTGCCCTGTGCAGAGGTCAGAAGCAGAGCATTTGGTGTGGACCATCTTTTGCATCTGGGCAACATTTACCCTCAGGATTCAGATCTGGCTAAAAAACACCTAGAGGTCAGTTAGACACAACTCCAGTGTCCAGCATGACTCTTTCAAAACAAAAGCTTACTGCTCTTGCTTGGTAAATTTCAGGAGAGCTTGTTTGCTAAACCTTCAGGAGCTGCTGACCTGCAGTTCCATTTAGGGGAATTCTGTAGTTCTCAGACTTTAATCAGCCTTGAACTGGCTGCCTGTGGATAAAGTCTTAGTCTTCACTGTGCCTTAGTTTCTTGGCTGTAAAAAATATCTGCTAAGACTTGCACATTGGGGTTTACAGGCATGTGGTAAGGCACTAAAATATTGGTGATGTGCTTGGCAAAAAAAAAATGGAATTGAGCATTGTGCATTGTTCTGATGATGAATATCTTTATGAAATTCCAGAATCTGATCTTTGGGTTCTCTGTCCCTGCTGTCATGGCTTCTTTCAAACTGGTCTGACTCTTCTCTGAAGCCCCAATTATAAATAGAAAGGAGTAAATATACATATATAGATATATGTATACATGTGTATGTGTATATATACTATGCTATTGTTATTATAAAAAAGAAAAAAAAGAAAAGCTGCAGGTGGGCTAAAATGGAGTGGCAAAGCCACCACAATCTATTACTGAATCAATGATAAATGTTTTGGAACACAAGAGGTTTAGGGTAAACACAAGAAAAAACTTGTTCCCAGTGAGGGTGCCAGAGCCTGGCAGGGTCTGCCCAGGGGGGTTGTGGAGTCTCCTGCTCTGGAGGCACTCAAGACCCACCTGGATCTGTTCCTGGGTGACTTGGTCTAGGTGCCCCTGCTCTGGCAGGGGGGTTGGACTAGATGACATTCTAGGTCCCTTCCAATCCCTAACATTCTGTGATGCTGTGTTGGCCTCCAATTCTGGTCAGTGAGATTTTTATTTTCATTGTATTTAGCTTTGTACATCACTGTTTCATCTTAAAATGGTGAAATATTTTTCTCTAATAATGTTTCATAAATATACATATACATAATTTAAGATCAATCATTAAAACAACTAAGGAGTAGATGTTAAACAGGTCAAATCTTAGCACAGAATATAGAGAGGAAGAGTTGCAGGTTCCTCACTCTCCCCAGTAACTCATCCCATGCATAGTTTAATATTTGAGATATAAATTATTCATGAATAGTTTTTAGCAATCAGTGAATTAGCCACTTGCAATTAAAAAAAATTGACCTCCTCTTCTTGCATTTAATCTGACTAAAGTCAGTGTCATTGCTGTGTGATTTAGTCTCATCTATTTTTATCTGCTGTAGCTGTTGTTTTGATCCAAAATTGACAAAATGACACTAGAAACCTTTTTTTTTTTTTTTTTTAAAGTAATATATATGTCTATGCAGTAAGGCCAGGACTTGGCCCACTGTCTGATCATTATTTACACACTGCCTAACATAGTTGAGAAAGAAACCTGACCCTTTACTCATGACAATCTTATTAGAAAATTCCACAAAAAAAACCCCAATGAGGTTGCAAACCATCCAGGTGAAACCATCCTTTTGCAAAGTCTCAGGAATCTCTAGAAAGCCAGATTATTCTGACACTTCCTTTTAGAAAAACAATGTCATTTTACAGTAGATTACTCTTCTGCCCCTTTACCAAATGGGGCCTGAAAGAAAACGTTTACTTTTAATATTTATCTTGAAAAGAAACTAAAAACTCTCTTTGAAGATCTTTTTAAGACATTAACAATTGATCTTGCTGAATATCATGTTCTTCAATTCACCAAGATTGCTTTGGTTTACTGGCTCACTTTTGTTTTCATCAGGCCCAAACTACTGTCAGAATATCATTATAATAAAAAAGACATCATATGAAACAGTTATTAATATAAAAAAAAATGCCATTTAGAACAGGGTTAGCCATCTAAATTGCCAAGTTCAACAAGATACAATTAGGACTGCATTATCTCCCTCCCTGAAGTGCATAAGTGTGAATTTATAAAGCTTAGAAAGGGAGTAAGTTAGCCTTATATGTTCCTTTTTTCACTTGGTCAATCATATAGTTCACATATTATTTTTATTTCTTTTTTAAGCAGCTATAACATCTTGTCTGCCATTGTTTTGCTTTATTCCTGTCTTCATAGATACTACACAGCAAATACTTATTTAATTGTATATGTTACAGAAAGGCTGTATGTTAAGTTCTGTATTAGGTAGAGATGGGAGGTCCCCAGACAGTAGTGGATAGAGATGGGGAGTGGGCACCAAGTGAGACATCAAAGGCATTGTCTATAGAGATAGAGGAAAAGGAGAATTTGGAGTAAGGAAAACTGATGAGGATGGCTGGTTGTGTGAAAAGATGTTGAGATATCCCAGGGAGATGTAAGATTTAGACCCTGAAATTTCACTAGAACAACCTTCAAAAGATGTTTCAGTGGAGTACAGACTGAAAATCTGAATGAACAGGTTCAAGAAGTAGGCTACAAGAAATTAATTAAGCAAGAAATTGTAGATTAAGTAGATAGATAGAAATTCAATAATCTTGGCAAGGGAGGGGGAAAAAAAATATGGGTTGGATCCTAATGGCAGAAGTCTATAGGACAAAACATGCACATATTAAAGGTATAAAAGACTCCTAGCCATATATTTAACTACAATTACCATAAAGCAGTGCAGTGGATTCTAATAAGAGCTGATTATGCTTCTGTCAAAAGTTATCATCTCGGGACCCATTTGTGCTCTGGGCTCTGCCTTAAAATTTTTCTTCTGGAACTTGTGCAACAAAATGTATCTTTATATTCTATTAAGTTTATTAACTAAGACAAAAAAGTTTATTCTTAATGCTGAATAAAATTTTATTTCCCACCAATAGTAATGAATTCTTAATATGTAGGGAAAATATTTTGTAATTTTTAAATTTATTTTTGCTAAGCCTGTAAAGGCAAAACTTTTTCTTCATTCATTATTTTAAAATGGTAAGCAATATGGAATGTATCTACAAGGTAGAAAGAAATTCAAACAGAAATGAGTATGAAACATCTTGTTATTCACCAGCATACACTTCTCAGTTATTAAAACTTGATAATTTGTATTAATATTCTTGTAACCATGCTTTGCCTACCCTTGCCCTGTTGTGCTGGAATCAGAATATATATAATGGTTATCAATGGATGATTTTGAGAGCCTTACTGGAGAGGAAAAATGTACTTTTGGCCAGCAATACCCTGCTTAGCTCCACCTGGACAGCTTTCAAGCCTGACAATGTGCCATATTATGATTTCTGTGTCCAGCTAGCTTCAACTTGAATCCACGAGCTTATGCCTTTTGTTTATAAGATAGTGGGTCAGCATTCAAGTTAAAAATTCACATTATTCCCTCCACAATGTGCTGTGTCAGTGAGGAGAGACCTGAGCTGGTGCATCCTTTAATTATCTTTAGTTTGTGCAAAAGTCACAGAAGTGAAACTTGTGCTGACAACTCCTCACTTACTTTGATCAATCTTATAAATTTCACCATCATCTTCCAGAGGTTTTCTAGACCTCTGCTGTTTCTTTTTGGTCTGTCTTTATCCATTATTTTTCTCAATATACTCAAAGCAGGGCTGAAGAATGCAAGGATTATCCACTTCCAATATCTTCTTTCCATAGATAGACCCATACAGTATCTGCTGATAAATGACAACTTATTCTCATTACACTAATGTGTAAATCTACTGACTGTGAGTAGGGAAACTGGAAGTTTTTTTGCCCTATAAACTTTCTCAAGTGCCTGCTGGAATCACAGTATTTCCCCAGTCACTGTGTTTCTCTACCAGCCTCTGAAAATACAAAACAATTCCAATGCACGTAGCACATAACAGGCAGGAAGGAGATGTTTTAATGTAAATTGAGTTAAAAGTTCTCTGAATTTCCTGAAGTAAGGTAAGGTGTTAGCTGATGGTGTATAATAGCTGCTCAGTCTTTTTCTTGCTTCTTGGTGCAAACAGCATTGATTGGCTGGGCTGATTATAGCCCTGCATGTCAAAAAGGTGCAAGTTGTTCTTAACACTAGAAAATCAGCTCTTGTGTGAGCAGCCTAAATGCATCATAAGCTCTGTGGTGTAGACAGAAATTTGGTGTGCTTGAAATTGAGGTGAACTTTGCTTGTATGACATATCCATGTAGATATGGACAATAGCTGTCAGAGTCTGTTGCAGCTCATATTTATTGCTTGTAGCTGAAGTAAAAATCAGTGCCATGTGATTTTTTTTTTTTCAGGGGAAAAAACTAATTGTTCTTCTGCCAAAGTTTAAGTGCTACATTTTTTCATTAGAATTTAACAAATGTTCATCTTAAAATAGACTGACAATGGGTCAAACTGTTCCACTTTATCTGTTATGAACTTTAAATTGATCAGAGATAGTACTTACAGCAATTTCTATTGTCATTCCTGGATTTAACTATCAAATTCTCCTTTAAAACTACTGTTTTAACACCCACAGCATCTAAAATATTTGAAAAAATCACTGCAACAGTCTTCCACTTTCACCTGCTGCATACAACATGTTATCTAGATGGTTTGGGGCATTATTATTTTTTAAAATCTTTAATGCAGAAGAAGTTTTTTTTTTTTTAGGAAGTATTCTTGAAGGAGATAGTTGTTACCTTGTCTGAGATATGATATCCCATCTTGGCTAGCAATGACCATTACATAAACATGTGTGAATCAAACCAGTTTGGGATATAAGATAAATCTTCCTTCTTCCTTTAGATTTGTATTGCACTTAATCATTTACATGCCCTCCTCTTGAACAGGGACTCTACTTGCTGTCGTAATATAACTAATTGTAATACTTGGGGAGATAGGTGCAATCCAGTATGAGAAAGGGTATCTTAATCTTGCCCTCTCATTGTAAAGTATATTAAATCCAGGATTTAAAAAGTAGACTAAGCATTGATGGGATTAAACATATTACATATCTTTAAGGAAGGCACATTTATTCTTTAGTGTTTAGTGCTAAGTCCCATGTTGAACTAAATCCAAAAAATGAGATGTAGATTCTGGCATATCTAAAAATGTCAAAATGGATCTCTTGGTTCTTGCTTTGATGTGGCAATATACTTTTAGTGCCAGAGTAACATCTTGGGTAGAGGTGAAAATGTAACACAGAGCCTTTTCATTTCATTGTATTATTTATAACAATTATTTAAGTCAAATTAGAAGTAAATGGCTACTAATCTTTGTGTGTATGCATGCCCAACAATTCCTAAATGCCACTAGGAAATTAGAGTAATTTTGATATTAAAATGATTACTACCACTTTTGTAATAAACTGATGCGACTTTAGAAGTCTGTCCCTGATATCTTTCATGATTTAGACATCACACAAGCTATAATTGTGCTATTAAAGGAAAGAGAGCTAATCTTTTGCATTTGAAGTAAGCCCTCATCATCAGACCCGACAAAGCCAGACAGATCAAAAAAGAGTAAAAAAGAGCATTTAAGGAAATTAGTACAAGTGTCAGTTAAAAGGTAAAAATTAATGCATTTATTATTGAAATACAGTTGAAACCTACGTTCTTTTCATTTCTTTGATATTGCTAGAGCATAAAACATTCAATTAACTTTCCATTGTATTTGGGGGGTAGTGGGGAAATGCAAAGCATTGTCAGTGAAGTGTTAGGTGTGTAGGTGGTGTGTGCAAGGCATAAATGATTAGATATGAGCAGAGGGTACAGCAAAGGCTTTTACTTTGCAGTTGACAAAGCCAGTCAACTCCTTTAGTGTGTTCCAGGACAATGTTCTTACATGTATACTGTTTTTCCTAAAGATACATTACTGAGCCTCTGAGAAGGTAGCATGCATTCCTTTCATCCTCACCAGGGAGTATTTCTTTTCCTGATTACTATTATCTACATCATTGAAACCTGCATGGTTGTGCACTTCTTTCCTAATAAAAAGTGAATACAGATAAATTGATAAAATTTTGGACCGTTGAATAATAGCACTTTGCAACATAAGTGAAATAGATACGTTTAATTTGTACTTACCCTCAGTCATAAATAAGAATTCCCATGGCTGTATTCTTTTATTCTTTGAAAGCTGTTACTAAGAGTGCTGATTTGTAAAAACTGATTTAGGATTTCTCAAAATATATCCTTGATTTACAACTGTTATATGTTGGCAACACTGAAGATGCAAATAATTTGTATTAATACAGGAGTTTTTTCCATCTTTTGTGCTGATTAAAGGGAAAGCAGCAGCTTTTTTTTTTTTTTTTCTCCTTTTTTTCAATGAGATCACTGTAATGGTATAAAATACAGAGATAATTTTTTATTTTTTATTTTTTTTAAATCATACAATACAGGAATCCCTCTGAACCCATGAGGCTAGCTAAGCAAAACCTTCAACTATACTGATGAAGATGTTTTCTCTCTAATTTCACCATCCCTACATTTTATTTGAATTTCAGTAATAGTAAGACGATGCCGTAATGCTCAACATGCTTTAATTAAAAGAAGTATTTGCTAATTGGCATAAAATATCTGTGTGATTATTTTTCCATATATTTACGATTTTGCAATAAGAGAACAGCTGCTAAATATTTTTCTTACATGCTGATTCCACTTAATCAACATTATTCTTAATGGAGGCGACAAAAGTTAGAAATTGTGTTTTCCAAATGTGTTCCATGAAAACATCAGCATGATGACAAAGTCGTGCCCTTTGGGGTACAAATGAGCAGGTTTACTGCAAAATACTTCGATACATACAGGAGATAAATCTGATTTTTAAAATCCTTTGCAGTATTGAGCACCTTCCAAGCCAAATGTGTACTAGCACTTAAAGAAAATATTACCAGTTTAAACACCCAAACTCACTCGATGTTTTGATTATTATTCTTATTAATATGCACATGATAGAAGTTAATGCCATACTGACAGATTTAATGCTTTGTAAATGTGCTGAATTAAACTAGAAATGTAAAAGCAGCCATTACCCTAAGACCTAAAAGAGAGACACTAATCAGCTGGGTTTTTTTTCCCTCCCATCCTTTTTACAGATGGCTGAGAATACAGGTTTTATTTAAAATGCAAGGCTGGAAAAAGCTTAGCCACAGGAAAAAGAAAAGACCTTGACCCTTAAGTATTGATTCCATTCTATTGATTACAAAAGATGGGGGTGGAGAGAAAAAAATTGTGATTTAAAATTTAAAAATGTAATCCTAAAAAAAAAAAGCACAAAGCAAATTCAGGTAAAAATCAGCCTGAGCTTGGTTATTTACAGGACTAAAGAGTTATAGAATATAAGGCCAAGTGGAGGGAGATCAGGGCACACATGGACTTCAGAGCAGGTGTTCAGGCCTCGTATACTTAGAAGCCAAAATGCTCTGCCTCTTCCAGAGGAGAGCTCTGTCAGTAGACTGCCGTCTGTAAAACTGGGCTATCTATCAAGGTCAGGATCTACATTTGCTGGTAAAATCCCTACTATGGGCCAAGGGGTTGCCAAAGATTCCTTTTTCTGCACAGTAGAGCAAGAAGAGCCCCCACAGTCACAAGTCAGGAGAAAAGGCAATGAGGTTATAATCTTGCATCTTGAACTTGGGGAATGAAGTGGAAAGCTGCAAGTTTCAGGGAGAAACAGAAAGAAAGGCTGTTTAGCATGATGCTATCCAAGAGAGGCTTTGTTGAAGGCCTTCAGAACCCTAGAGCTAGCAAGACTAGTACAATTTCTCTGAGAAGCATTAAATCTACATGATTCCTGAAGTGCCTGATTTACTTGAATAAAAGGCTCTGTAATTCTCATTGTCAAAGAACTGATGCAATTCTGTAGATTAGTGGAAGAACTTCTCCCTTGTAACGTGCCAAAGTCACAAAGAATTTGCTATAGATACGTTGACAATTGGAAACATAAAATAAGCACAGCAAAATGTGTAATCCAAGGCAGTAATATATATTTTAAGTGAAACCACTGCTATAGTCTCAGTAGCTTTTTCACACTGGGACTGGAACATCTGTCTTGTGGGGAAAGGCTGAGAGACCTGAGGCTGTTTAGTCTGGAGAAGAGAAGACTGAGAAAGGATCTTATTAATATTTAAAAATATCTTCAGGGTGGGTGTCAAGTAGAAGGGACCAGTCTCTTTTCAGTGGTACTCTGTGATAGGACAAGGGGCAATGGTCATGAACTGGACCAGGAAGTTCTACCTCAACATGAAGAAACAATTCTTTACTGATGAGTGTGACAGAGCCTGGAACAGGCTGTTCAGAGAGTTTTCTTCTCTAGAGGTTTTCAAAACCTGCCTGGATCTGTTCCTGTGTGGCCTGCCATGGGTGCTCCTCTTTTGGGCTTTACTTCCACCCTGCAGCTCCCACCCTGCTGGAGTGAGACAGATTCCTCACTTCGGAAGGGCCTCACAAAGATAAAATACTTTGAAGACAGCAAGAAACTTAGACATTGCAGTTTTGGAGGGGGAACATGTGATTGTTTAAGTACTTTAGGAGCAGAGGTTGATTAATACTGGAGCACAAGAGGTTTAGGGTAAACACAAGAAAGATTTTTTTTCTCAGTGAGGGTGCCAGAGCTCTGGAACAGGCTGCCCAGGGAGGTTGTGGAGTCTCCATCTCTGGAGACACTTAAGACCTGCCTGGATCTGTTCCTGGGCGACTTGGTCTAGGTGATCCTGCTCAGGCAGTGGGGTTGGACTAGATGATCTTCTAGGTCCCTTCCAACCCCTAATATCTATGAATCTATGAATCTATGAATACAGACACAGCTTCACTTTCTTTGAAGTAAATGTAAAAGGTGAAAAAACCCCATCCTTCAAAAGAGAAAGGAGTATAAGGTGAGAAAAATGAAAGGCTGCTATGACAGTGGTAAAGGCTGGCATGGTATTATTGTGACACCAATGATTCCTGCTTCCCAGTGCCCAGCCACCATCTCCTCCTCATGTCACCTGAAGTCTGGCCTTGCCATCTCTCAGCTGTGTGGCACTAGCTGTGGGTGGCACTGCCAGGGCTCAGATGAGATGCCTGCTCCTACCTTTTTTATGTACTTATTTTTTAATCACTTCAGGTTGAGATAGCTCCCCATGTTCTGAATGTGTGCAAGTTTCCAGACCTTTAGCTCAGCAAAGTCCCAGTGCAGGCATCTGGACTTCTGTAAGTAAACACTGGAAGATACAATCTGCATTTAAAAATCGGCACAGTAAACTGAGAGTTGCAAAAGTGCTGTATAAATCTTTACCAAATAATAACATTTAAAAAAAATCCTATTAGTTTAGCCATCTAGCCTCCTTTACTGCTTTGCCACCATTATGCTAATAATGATGAGTGGACAGGCAAGAAAAATGGAGCCATTTTTCCTACTGAAATATACTGAAGGAGTTGATGCTTCTTTAGAAATGGAAAGATGGTGACTTTTTCCTGGAGTCAGGAAAATGAGTGAAGCTGGCATTTACTGTATAATAATATTCTTCTAGTGAGGTTCATTATTTTCTGTTTCCGTAGGCATGGAAAGAAGTTCTGTTTGGAGAGGACCAGTTAATTGAATATGTTTTTCACCTGCAAAAAGGGGTGGGATGATGCTTTAATGTCAACACAGATTCTCACATTTTGGTTTGAAAAAAAAAAAGGAGAAAGTCTTCTAGCAAAGGAATCTGGACCAAACCCTCAACCTAAGCCCCAACTAAATTTAGTTTCTATGTAGCTATGTAAAGTTACTATCTGG
>JAOEGS010010585.1:39777-71125 GCA_025447755.1 Corythornis vintsioides
TATATATATACACAAATTAAGGCAGAAAAAGAAAAGATAAACTGAAGGGGAATTCATGTTTGAAAAGTTATTCTGCAGGAAAGGCAAAACAAGGTGCACAAAGTGTAAGTTCTGCAAAAGTATCAGTAGCCCCCTTCCCAAAAAAAAGTACCTGTAGCCCCAGTTTTGCAGTGGCAACAAGTTGTCTGTGCCTTTTGTTTGTGTTGTTGTTGTTTGAGTATATTTGCCTAAGATTTCATAAATTAGCCTTGGGCCTCTCATGCCACTTACCTGTGAGGGCTACATGTTTGCATGCATCATATATTCTGAAATCATTGTGCTCTACCCATGTACAAACATCGTGTTTTCATGTGTCTTGTTTCCAATTCAGGATTCCCAAAAGCAAATCTTCAATATTTAAGTGTCATCCAGAGGCTGCTCTATGTTTTCTTCTCATCCATTCTGCCCAGCCTTACAGACACAGTAATTTATGTCCTGATCCATGCTCTGGGAATTAGTGTCATGGCACTGAATAAGATTGTAAAGAAGTAAATTTATTTTTTTTTTTTAACCTCTGTATGTTGAAGGTACTTATCTTGTTGCATGAATATGGATGATAATTCCTATGAATATGGAAAAGACTGGGGAGGGATGGGTCAGTGTTTAACTGCTCTTAACCTTTCCACCAAGTTGACCTTATCACAATATGATGCATAGGAGGGGTCAGGCTCAGCTGATATTCTGTAGAATGCCATTAGTAGTTTTTTTGCCACATATGTTTGCCCTAAAGCCTTGTTTGCCACCTATATAATTATTAGAAGACTCTTATAATTGTATTTGAAATTTGAAGTTGACACTTATGTCACAGTACCATGGCACAGGATTACGTTTAATTTCTCTTTTGTTCGTCTCATTTAATGTACTGAGGAATTATACCCAAAAGAAGATCCCACACACTTCTTTTCCTTACTATTACCAGCTATTGTTCCTCCCCTACCTGCTAGACTCATCAATTTAATTGAAGAAGAAAAGAAGCTTCAAAATATAAAGTGGGTAAACAGCTCATTTTCTCCTATGTTGTTTTCTGAAGCTGAAGTAATAAGACGTTTGTATTTCCCTGATAGGTGGAATTACAACAGTATTACAGAATGATGCTGCTAAACTAATCATGACTTTCACATACTGCACAATCTAAGCTGTTTGGCCCAAATTACATTCACTTGATCCTTCTCCAGAGCTAACTCTCAATTAGCTTCCTCCTCTACCCTGTCAGACTTGCTTGGGTGTCTCCTGCAGTGCTCCCTTTCATCCCAGAATCCCCAGGTGAGGCATCTCAGGATGAAGACTCATGAGAAGGTGTTAAATAAGAGGTGGCACCCAGGCTGCATGTTCATTCTCCTGGGCCTACTTTGAGATGGAAACTCCTGGTGCAGCCAGAAGTGATCATCTATGAATGGTCATAATGGGACCACACGTGTGGAAATGGGATTGGATGAAAATCTGAGCTCCTCAGGTAATGTTTTTAGGTCTCTTTATGGCTGTACATGAGCTCTTGGAAATGTATAACAGTGTTCAGTGTCAAAGTGAGGAATGATCTGGATTGATTTTGGAGAAGGCTGTAGAGTGGAAAACATATTTGGATTTAACTAGGTAGGAAATCTGCAGTAGTTCTCCAGTTTTGTGGGGTTTTCTTTAGATTTGTTTGGTTTTATATATATTTATATTTTTTGTTCGTTTTCAAGATTTCTGGTGTGTTGTTGAAGCAGAAGAATGTAATAAGTCACAAAGAGTAAGCACTATTCAGCCACTTTAAAAGAGGGGAAATTAAGCTTTTCTTATTAATCACTTTCTACTTAGCTGTATCTTTTGAAACAGCTGAACACTTTCATCAACCTGCTGCAGATTACTATCTGGATGAACTGCTCCAGTTTGAAATGGTTTTACTGTGGCAGCAATCCTTGTTTACCAGTATTCTTCATCTGTCATTCTGTAAATATTTAAGTTTTGCAACAAATTTGTCAACCAGTGGATAATTTACACACTTTTTTTAGTGATTGAAAACCGATGTACCAAGAACATAAGCTAGATTTCCAGAGAAGATGAGTAAGCACAGAAAGGTCCGATTGGTTTATTGTGCTCTTGTGGTTGAGGTGTGCCAATTTCTGCAGCCAAGAGCAATACAAAGGAGTGGTTAGCAACAGATGTGTCTCCCTCTGCTTTCTAGCCCAATAGATGAGGTTTCCAGTTGCATTAAAGTAGCAGAGTCTGGATGGGAACTGAAATTTAAAGACTGAGTAGGATTTTGTTTGCCTGGGAGAAGCTATAAATATATTGGACATAAGTGGCTACTTTTGTGTAGCAGTGTCTTTAAAGTCCAGCCCATGTGTTTGAACCTGCTTTTAAAGTAATAAGTCCACTTATATTTTTATTACTTTGCAGTAATAGCAAAGTACTTAGCTGGGTATTGTTATTTTTGTTTATGCTATTTACTTCCAAGATAATGCGATTAAACTAATTTTGTTATTGCATTAATTACTGTGGACACATATTGCATAATAGAGAATACTTTCTGAATAAATTATCTCCACGATGCTGTGACTATCCTATTTCACCTAAAGGTTATCAGTTGCTACATGATATGCAGAGTAGACATATCCACAGATGCTATCCTGCAGTGATTATAGTTTAAACATGCAAAACAGGTGAAGAGTAAAGAAAAGAGAGTTTCCCATGGTCTAAAGTCAGTCAGGGGTGATGTGCACAGTCTGCAAGATCTAGTCACTGCTCCATCCATATTGCTGTCCCTCTGGAAGAGCAGTCTAGCATAGATTAATATACTTACACTTGCACAAAAGGGGGTTTGTGTTTTTTAATTATTATAGTAAAGTAAATGTCAGCTATTCCATCTGCCCCTCAACATAACCATCATTAATTAGCTGATTTCTTTTAGACATTGCAGCAGAGGTGGATTTTTAAGGATAGATTTCAAAGAAGCGAGGACAATCGCCTGACAGCTCAGTTCAGAGAGGGCACTCCATGTGTGAGGGGCAGGGTGGAGCTGTGTGAGAGAAGCTGACAAACAGAAGAGAAGATTGTTGGTGGATTAGAAGAAAGTGTGTGTGTGTCTGTGTATGTGTGTGTGAAAGGGAGGAAGAGAAATGCAATTAGAGACAAGAACAGACAAATAAAGGAGGGTGGAGTTTTGAAGAGCCTTGAAGCTGAGGACAAGCAGCATGAACTTGCTGTTGTGAAACCAGGAGGGACTGAAAGGAGGATGAGTGATGTGGTCAGAGCAGACAAGGAATATAACCCTGAAGTGCAAAAAAACACACCATAATAAAAAAAAAAAAAATTAACGATGCACTATCTCTTGATAAGCTCATAAAGCACAAACTGGCATAACAACCTCTGCTTCCAAAACCTTTTAGAATCTGAACAATTTTTGAGGAAGAAAAGAGAAGAGAGATGGCATCCAAAATAGCACATTTAAAAAAAAAAAAGAAAAAAAAAGAAAAAAAATCTGAGCAAGGGCATTTGCAGTGCTAAAGCAGAATGTTAATTGAAATCCTACTGTGCCAACAGGAACATTGGAAAGAGACCAGTCAGGATTAGACTAATTAAGATGTCTTTAAAAGAAAGCGGGGAGAAAAAAAAAAAAGACTGAAAAACTGAACAGGTTGGATTGTCTTAAAGAGAAATTTACCAAAATCACAGCAAAGTCGAAGATTTATAAAGTGTGTCCATCTTGCAAAATATTAATTGAAGCAGACTGGAAGGTTGACATGGGTAGAGAAGTGTTGTCTTCAGAGGATCTTTGGGAGCTGATGTCTAAGAGTGTGCTGAATAGTAGTAGCTCTGTCCCCTGCAGTTTTATTTTCTGAAGAGTTGATAGTGGCCACTTTAAGGAAGTTAGTGGCTTCTGTATCACCTGTTGGGGTGGGCTTCCCTGATTAAATACATAAGACTCAACACCTCCTTTTCTTGACATCGTTTGCTCCCATTCAACTTCGTGTACCTGGATGTGGAAGGGGGCAAAGAGAGACTCATTTTTGAGCTGGTGAATAGAATGATTTTTTTGAGGTAAGAATGTTGTCTCAGGGTGACCTTGTCACAGCTGTGATAGAGAAGAGCTAGACTACCTGAGTTCACTGCACAGTGGTCTTGGGGCAGCACAAAAGTGCTTCTGTGGCATTAGAATATGATTAGTAAAGATGGAGATAGTGTTTCAACTTGCCTTGCTAGGACTGGTGTGATGTGGGACACGCAGATGTGAGTCTGAGATCATTGCTAGAAGCAGTGTTTGCCACAACTGGAGTCAATGATCCACATCTGAGTCTCCCACAGCCCTTGGGAAGATAACCATTGCTCCTGTATTACAAAGCAATAATGGCATTTGACAGAAGAAACCATGAATATTTTAATCCTTTAAAAGGAGTAAGGAGTATGCCTAGTGTTGAGTCAAGCTGTTTGAATTATTCAGTGTGAATAAGTGAGCCAATTTATTGGACCTTTTCCTTGTTCACAGATCACTCACAACCTCATCCTTCTTTCCATGACCAGAGTTGCTTTTCTCAAGTGTTCTGCAAATAGTTTATACAAATGTCAGCCAATGGAACTTGTGATCTCTTTCCTTCAACCATTATTAGCTGTTAGCTTTGCATAATTTTCCAAATTATTGCTTTTCTGTAGTTGGATGTCAGGACTTTTACAGTGGGGAAAAAATGAAATAGTGAATCTTGAATAAATATACTTCTGTGAAAATACTGTTTAGTACAAAATTGCAAATATATCTGTGTAAAAAGCAGCCATTATGTATATACTTGTAAAAACAAATAAGATCTTAGCTGGCAGGTAGATTTTAATGAGACTTTAACTGTGTAAAAGCCCAATAGGACCCTTCTCAGGTTTGAGGGTCTCATGTTGGTCAGATCCACTTGTGCTTAGCCTCAGAAGTGTCAGCTATTCAGAACACCATGACATCTAATGTACACTTACTGTGTTCAAGAACAGTTTTAAAACCTGGCTGCATATTTTATTGAAGCTGAACAACTGCAAATTTGATGAAGAGTGAATATGAAAGGTATTAATAGGGTTAAATCAAAGAGAACTCTAAGGAATGTTTTAGAGCCTTGATTTTACTCTATTCAACTTGCTTTCATTTTGCACTTTTATTTACCAAAGCCACTTTCTTTCTACAAATGTGCTCTCTGTAATGGCATTCTGTGAGGTCTGCATCTTGTCTCACATTTGTACATTTATGAAGTCAACCCAAGCAAGTAAGCCTGTCACTGTAAAATCTACCTATTGATATAGGATCTTTCTTAACATCTGGTAGGAAACTACACAACATAGGAAAGCCAGGACCTTTCTAGAAAATAGCATAGACAGTAAATCCCATTCTAAGCCATTTATCTAAGCAAAATGGAGTGTACAAGGTACTAAACTAGCCTGACAACCTGTATTTAGTGTAATGATTTATTTGCTCTTTGGCAAGCTCTAACCATTTACTATTAACTATTGCAGAGGAAAGGTAAGGTTATTATTACCTCATAAAGTAAATAGCGATACTTAACAAAACAGAACATCTGCCCCCCTTATTAAAATATTTTGACAGATTTAAACTGGTTAACATTTAATCTCATTTGTTAATTATGGGAAGCAATAGTATGTGTTCTGAAGATACAAAAATAAATATTTTTGTGATTAGCAAACTTGTTACACTCCAACAATAATTTTTTTTCTCAGGGTTCTTTTCTTAATCTGAAAATAATGTAGACATTACTTTGGCAACCTTGTAAATACTGAGGCTACTTGGAACTAAGCCTACTAGTTTTAAATGGCTTAAAAACCCAGCCCTTGTTTATCTTACTGCCTTATAAAAAAAAAATAAATATAAAACCAATTTTCTGTGCTTAGTGAAACAGGTTGATACATAGGAATCTAAGGGGACAGGCCACAGTCTTTTCCTGTTTTGAGAATATAATCTCAGTGCTTTGTTAGTGGATATTTAAAGATTTTTTTTTTCATTTTATTTTAAAGAGAACCTGAAAATGACTTATTTGTATGTTTTAAGAGCTGTGTGTGGATAAAATTTGAAAGCTAACCCAGTAAAATACAATCATTAGTTTTCAGCCACATCTGTTATTTGGTCCAGTCCACTACACGATGGCAACTGGGTTTCCCCAAGAGGGAAATCAGGTGCAGGTAGACAAGAATAGCCAGACCTTCCCAGTCTGTGACTCTCTGGATTCACATTTGATTGAAGTGATTGTTTAACTGGCCTGAGATGGGGATTCCAGAAACTTGAGCTAGGCCGTGCTTGTGTGCTCTACCTCTTTGGCAAGAAACTTGCTGCTCTACACTTTGGCTTCCTCCACACTACACAGTTTTCAAGAGTAGGGTTTTTTTTTGAAGTCTGTCAGAGTGGAACACAGACTCAAAAAACTGGGATGTGACTTTGTCTGAGTGGGACTCAGCTGCTTTGCACTGGCTTCATCGTCACGTGTGGCAGAATGTCCGAAAGCTCATCAACTTTATTTTATATAGCACTTTTTCTCCAATGTGTCAAAAGCATTTTAAAGAACAATAGCTACTGAGTTGAATAATCAATTATAGATAATAATACAGTACAGTACAGATAGCACAAAGTGTATAATTATAGTATTTTATTTGGTTCTGTTAGAAGTCAGTGGCAATTTAATGTTCACATCATCAGTGGAAGTAGGAAGCCCACTGAAGATAAATGCCAGCATAGAGTTGGTTGTGAACTCTGTATTAGCTCTTCACAAATGTCCCATAAAATTTCAGCTTAAACTGAATCTTTCTGTGTTCAGTCCTGCCTGAAAGCATTTTAAGGTACTATTAGTTTATCCTTTTTCAATTTAAGTATTGACTTTTTGGCCTCTCTGTGGGCTGCTGCTATATTTAAAATGTCACCTAATGCCTGCCATTAGAACCTGGAGTATAATCTATTCAATGGACTTCACCACTTGTATAATATACAAATATTCACAAGCAAATTGCAATTTTCTCAACATTTATTGCGTTCTTAGAAATTAATGAATGCAGCTTTTCCTCAGCAGAACTCCCCACCATTTTTTTATAACCTGAAACTTACAACTAATCCCTAATACACAGAAATGTAAAAGATATAGCTTAGTTGTGACTGGTGATGTGATTTTCATGGCCATGTTTGTACTTCAGCTGGATAAGTGGAAGCCTTTTAATCTGCTTTCTGCTGCAAGGATTTTTGAAAGAGTGGTTTTTAAATTGTATCTTAGTGAGTTGTAGAACACAGACACTGAAGATTCACTCTCCCTGCACATTTGAGCTAAGAAATCTTGATTGTGTGACTACTGTGAGATCTGTAGAGTGTTTATATGTAGATGTAAATGAGTATTCATGTGATTTATTCATTATTCTTTCCACGCAATTAATTAGTGTCCAGAGTATAATCTGAAAATATTGCCTTTGTGTGTTCTTTGTGTTGCTCTGCTTTTTTAATGTCTATTTTATATTGCATGTATATTTTTGTAGTCCATCTTGATTCTACTAATGTGTCCAACCACTCCCTGTGAACTTTCTGACAAGTTCTTGTGACTAAAAGCAGTAGGAACGCTAGTCATGGACAGGATTGTACCCATAAATTGTGCATATTCCATCCAATTTTTCTCAACTTCTAAATTAGTCCTCCAAGTTATAATCTTATCTTTGATAGAATAAGATTATGAGTATTTCTTTATTTTAGCCTGAAGGTGGTTGTTATGCTCAGGACTACAAAAAAAAAAAAATTAAATTTCTAAAGTACAAGACTTGATCACTTAATTATTTCCATTTATTCCACATACAAGTTAGTGTTTGTTGGGTTTGGTTGGTTGTTTTTTCTTATTGTTTTTATTTTTTTTACATCTAGAACTAGCACAAGCAGAGGCATATATATCTATATATCTATATCTATATATCTATATATGTTCTGTGGACCTGTTTCCTTAGTGGTTTTCATTTTGTGGTTTATTCACTTCTGTGTAAGTTTAAGATGTTGGATTTTTGGTACTGGTTTAAAAACCTGTCACATGCATCTCCTCTATATAAAGTGTATAGGTGAGTTCTTATCAAGTTTTGAGACAGCTAAGTTAAGAACTTTTCCTCTGTCAACTCCGTGGGAGAACAGAAGCTGACCACTTAATACATGTACAGCAGTTGGTATCTGCACTGCAGGATTCAGATCTAGCTTTACAGACAATAAAAACTACAAAATATTAACCCTTCTGATATTCCTAAGCTGTTCTTCCATTTCATTTTATGTTAAAAAAAATTTCCTCCCACACTTTGTTTTTTTACAAAAAAAATAGACATTCCCATCCTAAGTAATTACCACCCTTCTTTTACAGCCTTACAGCTCCATAAGATGAGCTATTGTGCTAAATAATTAGCACATGCCATTCAGAATATTATAAGAATTATATGCAACATCAAGCAGGAACTATACACTGACACATGACCATATTTTCCATGAAGCTGCACTAAACAGAAATTAGGTATTAGCAACAGGTGCATTTAAAACATTAGTAATTGTTAAGGAGCAGGGAAAGAAAGAGAACAGTTTCATATTCAACTGTTAAAATGCATTTGAAAGTTTGCAATGATTTGAACCATGACCTCTTTTAGACATATCCTTTGTTCATTTGCATACACAAACATTAATACTGTGCTTGAACACAAAAATGCATTTACATAAAAACCACATCATGATTTATAATTTATTAAGGAGTTGTGGCCGAGATATTATTGGAGAGAAAGAAAACAACTATATTTAAATGCCAGGCTCTAAGGGAGTATAATACATTGCAAATTTTTAATAAGGAAGAGGAAATCTTTTCCTTCTAGCATGTCACTAATTAATACAGATTTTCTTATCAATATGTTTTTTTCATAGAATTTTCTTTTCTGAGATGAGCTACACCACAATATACCAGAGACCTTGATGATTGTATTATCTGCATAAAAAGTGGGTAAATGATTATCACAAAATACATCCTTACATTGCCCAGCTAACGTGGTAGGTCAAGCCTATTAGAAGATTTCTGCAGGGTGTACATTGCTTGTGGATCCCACTTGAAGATGGGAACAGTGCCATGCAGATTGGAGTAATTTTGGCATTTGAAAACTGAGAACCCAATGATCTGAGGGAAGCTGAGGTGATTGGAAAGGTCTCTGGTGAATTCAGGCAGCAGATGAGCAGGAAGATTTTACATGTCAGTTTTGGGTTGATATGCCTAAAGCACCAGCTCGATGGCATTGGAAGTAGTAGTAGGGTTGGTTTGCTTTAATGCAATTAAACTCTTTGTGTGTGTCCAGATACTCTAACCATTCCTGCCTGTACGTAGCATAGGACTTGGCTAAGGTAGTTTCAGCTGCATCCTGGGATCTCCAGAACATCCTTGTAGCAGAAATCCAACTAGTTTCCCTTGGCATTCCTAGCACAAGTTATTACTGGGAGATGAGGAATGGCTTCAGAATGTCTCAGGGAAAGACCCTAGGCCTTGTTTACTTTGAACTTATTGCTTGCATTCTTCTTTCTCCTTAGCAGCCTCCAGACTCAAATTGTATCCAATATTTCATAGGCCTTCTCTTGCTCTTCCAGTATGTTTAGCATTTGTTCAATCTGTATTTGAATTGACTGTATTTGAATTGTCCTGCAGGCTGCCAGGCACACAGTCCATTGAGAACACAGGAGGGAGAGACCTGGAGCCAGCTTTGTGTTCAGAGCCACTTCAAAGCTTTTCAATTCTGCAGGCAAAATTTAAAGGGATAGGGAACTATAGTCCCAGCTGGGTTGGTTTATTTTTTAATTATTATTTTGTCAGGAGGAGTAAGAGGAAGAGCTAGAGCTGGGAGGAGAACTCGGGACAGTCATGGTTGCTATTGCTGGAGTGGAGAGCACTGTAGGTCAGGGCTGATCTCAGCAGCAGCCTATCTCTTCCCTTAGACTAGTGGTCCTGAGTTTGGACACGTTTTAAGCCAGTCCTCAGAGGTGACTGAGCTGGATGCCAGGGATTTGGGTAAAGTAAAAAATGGGAGACACAAGGTTCCATCACATCCTTGGTGTTCATAACTGATTCTTGCAGTCATTCGTAAATAGAAGCTTCACCCCCTGGCTTGAAATGGTCTCTGAAGGTTCTGTGATCAAATATTTAGGGAGTTGGTGAATTCTGAAGAGGCCCTTGCTGAGCATGTACAAAATGTAGTTGTATTAAAGGCTTAGTAAGTAATCAAACATAGAAGAATTTCCACAGTGGCACAATAAGATAGAGCAGTGACCGCAGAAAGCACCTGCCCCAAATAATTCGCCATGTAAAGCAGATGGCAAATAAAGACTATTTCAGCCCAAATGACTAAAATTTGTCAAGATTTTAACTAGATTTCTGTGGTGTCTTTCCTTAAATCACCACCCTCACCTCTAATTGTGGCTATAGGCAGTCTCTGGACTTGGCACTGTTTGCATGTCACAGGCTGTGGCTTGAGGCAGGATTTGCATGCTCAGTAGCAAGCTGCAGACACATAAGTTCTGTCATAATTAAACACATTATCCTGCTGAACCATGAAGCTAGTGTTGAGGTTTTCTATTGATAACACCTTCCTAGGCTTTCCAGAAAGCTGAAATTTGCTTATTAAAATTTCATTTTGGACATGTATTCACATCAAATTTCTTTGGGAGCTGTGAGGAAACTGTGTAGAAAGCAAAAGAAACTAAATTACAATTTGTGGTTTGCTGCTCTTACAACATCTCAGACCATGAAGTTTCAGATGGATTTATTGATACTTGAAAAAATATGTAAAAATAAATAATCTGCTGTCACCCTCCATATATGTGCTCTGTTTTCTTTAACATTCTCATGTCAGATTCTATAAACTCCAACAAGAGTCTCTGTATGCTATGCACAACTCGGCAGCTTTAATGGCATACTTTAGGACTTTTGGAAAAAAAAAAGTTTTGAAAGCTCCAATTTAGCAAATCCTTTGGATTTTTTTTTTTTTTTTTTTTTTTTTTTTTAATAAAATGGTTCAAGGTGATAAATTCCATGGAAAATTTTTTCCCAGAGGCCTGGGCAAGCAGCTGCAGTCCAGCCTGCTTCTGTTTTGTATAAAACTCCAAGGTGAAAACATTTTCTCATCATCAGGAAATTTATACAGTAAATCAATTTATATAGAGAGTTATAATCTTTCAAAGCATTATTTTTTGATTAATTTTTAATATGTAATTACTAACTTATATTTTTATTTTCCTTCCCTGCTCCTTGTCTTTAAAAGGACAATGTTTATAGCAGAAATCTGTTCTGACCATGGTTATGCTTGTGCACAATTCCATAAATGACCACATCTTTTCTTTTTTTTTCAAATTCATTCCATAAGTGACCATCATATGTGCTTGAAATCAGAGCTGAACTTGTTAGTCATGCACAATAACAAGAATGTTGAAGAAATAAGGCTTAGAGAAAAAAATCAGATTTATAGATGACTTTTGGCTATGCTCATTCTTGCTGTCCAATGTGGATCAATGATGAAGGACATTCTGTAATGTTGAATTAATATGAACTGATTTTCTCAACTTCTGTGCTCTCTCAGCAGAGTTTTTATGTATTACTTTAAAAGAATTAAGAACAAAAGACAATAGAAGAGATGAGACAGTTGTGCTGAGATACTCTTAAGTTTTGAGAGTTTGGGGTTTTTTCTGTTTTGTTTTTTTTTCGAAGGCCAACATCTCTTTATGCACATATAGTTATGTTCTGAGAGATCATAGGCCACCCTGAGGGAGGTATTTTCCTCTTAGGAAATTTCTCCCCTTCAGAGAAAGTAAGCAAAGCATGAACAGAGGCAAGGAACAGGTAGTTACAGGCAACAGCAAAACATGAGCTAAAACTGTGCTGCTTCTCAGAGCTCCAGCAAAACCTATTCTTGGATCAACTTCTGCAGACAAACTGCATCTCACAGAGATACATTTGACTTGAACTGCCCTGCTCTGATGCACTAAGAGCACTCTTATTTGAAGCTGACAAGTCTCCCTAACCAGGAACTGCTTAACATCTCAAAGGTTGGACTAGCTTTACTGGGACCATGCTGTTTGAGGAATGAGAATCAATTTAAGTTTAATATGTTTGGAAAGAACATGTGCCTCTGTAGGCCAGCATAAATATACCACAGACCACCTACTTGGATCCTATGCTAGCAGCTTGCAGCTGCATAGCCCCACTTTTGGCCTGGGATGAAGGGAGGAGCTAAACATAGATGGGGGGAAAAATTTTTAGGAAACTGAATTCATGGAGGTACCTGAATTTTAAATGTGTGAGCTTCAGCCAAAAATAAGCTAGAAAAAATATTACAACTTCAGCAGTTTTAAGAGCTTGGGTGACTGCTGTGTTACTGGGGATACATGTAGGAAGTCTTTTTCTCTGTGATTTTTATGGATTCCATTTTGCAGTTTTTATCTGCAATGTAAAAATGGAGTGTAATGGTGCAGGTTCCTAAGTGTAGCTGAGTTCTTCTAATACACTGCAGTTTATAACAACCATATTTAAATTCTTGCCTTAGACTATGATCTGCATGAATAGAAAAGTAAGAATTAGGAGTTAAAGCTACCTTTGTGCCTGGATAATACAGAACAACTGGTGTTAACTGTTGTGGTAGAGATATTCCCACCTATGGATGCTCCTGAATCCAATGACCAGTATCAAAAATCAGACTTTCTTTTCACTTATTACATAGGCAGCTTGCTTCTTTCTTTAATGTGGCTGATGTAGTGAGAAAGTAGTGGTAGTGAGAGAGACCAAGCCAAGGTAGAACAGTAATGACTAAATACATTTACAGTACAGACAGGTAAAAATGAACAGCTTAGCCAAGAGACAATACCTGCTGTTCTATAGAGACTTACCTAGTTATCATTAATCTTACAGCAACTATAAAAGTTGTTAATATTTAAACATGGTGCTTTTAATCAGCAGCCTCTTTTCAAGAGCCATTTAGGAAAAGGAGCAATTCTTCATATCTTGAAATGTATTATTTTGGTTGTTAAATACAGATTTATTCTTTTTATTTGTCTTGCTTCTCCCATTAGAATCCTTGCAGAAATTGGTGTTCAGAGGTGCTCAGTAGGTGTCTCAAGTGTTATACTACATATAGATATGGCCAACTCATTTTAAATAAAAATGGAAGGAAATAAAGTCTGATAGACTATGAATGCCATTGAGCATTAATGAAAAATTTGATTTCATGTTTAAATAATATGTATTGGACAGCTGATAGTAGACCTTTATAGAACAACAACCCTCCTCAAGTGGAAACTTTGTAGTGGAAGTGGCAAATTTTACACTGTAATTATAAGCCTCTGAAAGCAGGGTTTGTAGGGAACTGCTGACACTCTTTGCTACTATGTCACTAACAGAAGTGATATAATACATACATTTAATTGGATAATTAATAAATATTCCCCTTTTTTCAAGAGACTCTCAGAGTCATGCAATGAAGTGATGTTAAGCAAGAAAAGATGTAGAGGATGAATAGAGAGTTCTTATTAACCAATGAAAATACAGAGAAGGAAGAGAGAAAGGTAATAATAATTCTGTTTGTGTATGTGTTATATAAACATGATAAGCAGAATGAATTAAATATATATTTACTGATACACATTCATTTCATGTGAAATGTTAGTCGATAAGTAATGAAAGAGTTGGTGCATTTTGTAACAAATTAATGGTTGAAGTTAATTGTGTTTTATTTATAGCCCATAGAGGTGGTTTTCATTTTAGATCATGACTTTCCATGGTAATTTACTAATAACCACAGGTTCCAGGAGGCTAATCTAAGACAAATACAGAAAAATTCAAAATAAAACATGCAGGGGTTCTACATAAAAGTCACTAAATGGAACAGACAAACTCCTTAAACAGAAGAGAGGCACAGAAGCATAGAAGGGAGGGGTTGTGCTTACTTTCAACTATTTTTAATTTGCATTATCTTTTTCCACTTTGGAATAGTGTATTCTGGGTGTTCTGAATTTGCATGCATGGATGTATTATATATTATTTGATGATGATCTGAGGTCCATATGAACTTCAGGTGAGACAGAAAAACGTTATAAGAACTTTTGTCATTACCAAGAAGAAACATATTTCAGTGATGCAATGAGTTAGTAACTGAAAGTTAGATGCAGACCCATGAACTTGGAATATGTCTGTTCTCTGCATCTTGTTTTAAATTTAATGTCTTCCCAAAATATATTAAAATGGAACTTAGAAAGACATATGCCCTTGCTTGCAGAACTGACTCTGCCCTGGGCTTCTGCTTTGATTGCCTCTCACAATATGTTTCTTGCTCCACTCTGTAGAAATACAATGGATATTGCCCGACTGGCAGAATTCCAGTAGCTGCATATGTGCTGGGCAGCCTTCTTCTGTCATCCAGAGTACAGTTTTGCTTGTGGTCTGTTGGGAAATATTGCAATAAACTGATACAGTCTCATTGGCTGAATTCCTATCATGTTACTCATTTCATTCAGGCAAAATGCCAGTTTACTTGAGTGGGAATTATATCTGAGTGGGAACTGAGTATGAGGATTTTAAGGTTTTGTGTTTGAAGAGAAAAAAAGGCATTAAGCCATAGAGATAGACTTTGCTGTTCATTAAAGAGGATTTTTTTACTTTATTTTTTTCAGTGAAATTCCTCCACTATTCAAAAGGGAGTGTAAGTAAATGTGTAATTTTTTCATTGTTAATTATAATTTCAATGAATTACAATGGAAAGGAAGCTCTCTCAGAGAATGACAAAAGAAAAAGTGAATCGGAGAAAATCCCCCTAACAATGTTGATATTGTCTTGAAAAAATTTTCCTTACCTTGAGCAATCCCAATTTTAAATTTATTCCTGTGAGGAAACCAATGTATCTAAGTTACACGCTCTTCAATTCTGTTTTATGCAAGCATAGTATGCTTTAGACTTTTTAATTTAAATATTTCAAAGAACCAATTTATGACAGAGGTGTTACTTTCCTTCTTAAGTACATATTATGCATTTTTTATTACAATTTTGCTACAGCCAAATGTCTTAAAAGCCTGATTCACAAACCACTTCACTGCTCTTCAAGAATGAAAAACAAAGAACATACACTCAGAACGTGACTTACCTTTTGAAATGTTGTAAAGCTTTAGAAATTAGAGTAATTTAGACCTGGCTCTTATTTTTAGGTTTCAGAGTATTTTGGCATTTAGTTTATTTGGTTTGATGATTATCATTTGATGTAGCTGTGGTTATTTAAAAATGCTGTCTCCATGACAGCCTTGTAAATGAACCTTTTGACTCATACATGTTCTCTTTCTTTTAAAAATAAATCTTATTCACAGAAAAATCTTGCAAGTGAAAATATGTACAATATCTTACTGTGAGAATATGATGTGGCTTAACCCATGGTTACCAGTGAGTAAAAGTGATGTTGACACTGCATATTTCCATGTGATTTAGGGAGAAAATGGTTCCATTAAACGATGGCCCCTAAAACTGATGCACCTTAGAAAACAGAAAAGATTTTTGTAGAAGAACAGCAAAGGTTCAGAAGAGCATCCTAAACTTGGCTGCTAACAGAAAGAGGGATTTGCTATTTGTGTCTGAGCGCTCACAGTTAGTTCTTCTGGAAAAAAATTGGTCATGCTGGATGGGACTGGCTCGAATCCTGAATTTCAGCTAAACAGCTCACTTGTAGATGTGTTACCCAGGAAGCCAGGCTGAGTGTTTCTAAATCTCTGTGTTCCAATATCCTATCTCTAACTGGCAACAGCTGCATCAGTGGAGGTCATAAGGAACTCCAGGACATCAGTGTAATTCAAAATTGGTTAGGCCTTATGTAGACAGCAACGTAAATTTTGTGTTTAGAGAACAAGAAACCTAAGTTGAACTTTGCCTTCAGGACATGCTAAGCTAGTCATGTGCTTGTCTCTGCCAACATGAATAATCTGCTAATTGGCTCACGTTATCTGAAGCATGCTAACATTACATTTTAGACAAGGCCTTCCAGTTGATTCATATCCAGCAGTCTGATGAAGTATACTGATGGTTTTAATTGGATATTGAATATTTTATCTGATCTTAAATATAAATCTATCCATGTACATTTATAATTAACATATTTAATCCTGCCAAACTCCTGTTTGTAGGGAGAGGAGTTGTTTTTTGGTGTTTTGTTTTGGTTTGTTGTTTTTTTTCTGGCATGGAGTAGCAGTTTTCAGTTTATAACTTGTTTTTTTTTTCTTAATCGTATTGATCTTCCTTTCGCTTTTGTGTTAGGATAGAGAAATTTGAAACTGTCAATTTATAATGGAAGGAGCTTCTTCTTCTATATACATGGTTGTGTAGTAGTTACCCCTATGTCCAAACCCAAAATATTTGCATTTTTTTACTAACTTGTGTCCTAAATGGACACAAATCACATTCAGGATACTCATTCCTTGCTGAGGAGACAAATCTCTCTTCCTGTTGCAATACTCCTGTTAATAACTTCAGGATGACTTTGACATTACTTGCAGTACCAGCATTGGTTCATTCTCAGGCTCAGATCTACTATAATCCCCTAAACACTGCATGTAGTGCTAGCATAGCCAATTATTGCTTACTGTAGATTTTTGCATGTTATTTTTTTATCCCTGTATGAAGCAGTTCACACTGTTCTCAGACCATTCTTCTAATTTACTGAGGTTGTTTTTAATTCGAAGCTCCTTCTTGCCATTCCTCCCAGACTTTATAGATTTATTCTTTATTGTATCATCCAAGCTATTAATGAAAATTTTGAATATTGCTGGATTTGGAAAAAAGCTCTTGAGGATGGTGTTCCAAGAATTGAATTAATCGTCTTTTAGTTAGTTGTTTCCTTTTCTGTAGTAATTTATTTAGATCATATTTCCATTGGATTTTAGCCACTAGTTCACCAGTTTTTTGAATTCTACTTTTGTGAATGTTATTATTCTACTAACACTTTCTAGTTTTCCTTTAGAGGAAAGGTGATGTAAATTGAGCTCTGATTTTGGGTGATATTAGACATTTTCAAATCACCATACTACCACAGTAGGAGATGAAAATAATAATGAAAGTTTGTGTTGACTAAAATTTCTGAATCTGGGCTTTGTCAAGGTAAATGTCTCTCAAAGTATTCTAACATTAGACAATTGGAAGCAAAAAAAACCCCACCCAAACTTCACTCCAAATCCCAAAACACAGCCTCACCACCAGAACTATCCAATCTATATCCTTTGAGGAGTTTGCAAGCAAACAGACATTATTTTTGTGCTTGAAGAACTGCAAGTCAAGGGAATTATAAACATGCTCTGAACAAAAGCATATTTGAAAAAAATTATTTTCATTGTTCATACAAAGAAAACAATCAATTTTTAAATTTTATTTTAACCTGACTGGATCCCTTTTAGTTTACTATGCTTTGCTCTCTCTTTTAAATACCTTTAAATTACTGGTTACCTAAGTAGACCTGTAAGTTTAATATTTTACTGTAACTATTCTAGTAGGAATCTTTACCATTTACTTAAGATTAATAAACTATTACTGAAATTATTATTAAAAATGCATATGTTCAGTAGTTTAGAGATCAGTTGTCTTCATTGAACAAGTGCACCCATTACCATTGTTGTTTAGTAACAATGCTACTTTGAATCAAACTGGAAAAAAAGAATTCCCTAAACTTCTTCCTATTAAAGAATAATGTTAATTGGTTAGTGTATATAGAAGAAGGTTATATGGCCCATTGACTTTATATAGATTGAAATGCTAAGCAGGGCTAAGTAGAAACATCAGTAGGGAATAGAGGGTAAGCACTCATCAGTTTTATGTTCTCTTTCCTATTTACTGCTTACCCCTTACAGTGTTTTACAACTAGATAAACAAACTTTTCTTGGGTGCTTCATAAATAAAAATATATTTTTGCTTTTGTTGGCTAGCCTGTCAGATCAGTTCTAAGACAAGCAATGCCTACAAATAGGACACCTAGGAGCAAACAAAGGAAAAGTGTTTGCTAAGAAGAATCACCTGAGAGCATCCTGGCTAAGAAAGGGTGTCACTATTAAGACCTTTTTTGAGCACAA
Organism: Corythornis vintsioides; assembly: GCA_025447755.1. NCBI lineage: Eukaryota > Metazoa > Chordata > Aves > Coraciiformes > Alcedinidae > Corythornis > Corythornis vintsioides. The sequence goes on from JAOEGS010010585.1 coordinate 57,887, forward strand.
GAGACAACCATACAAGGTTGTCAACCTGAGTACAGGACTTAGTCTGTTGGCTGTGCCCTATTGAATATACAAAACATTCTCAGGCTTCCTAACAATGTCCTACTGAGAACTTCTATGTAATGTGTGTGGTCTGAGATTGGATTTTTTTCCTGTTATTGTTCACTGCTTAAATACTGCAATTAATCAGAGACTTTAAAAAATACCTTATATGATGCTTAAAAATAAGGCCCAGTCCTGGTGTTAATAAAAGTCAATGGTGAAATTATAAAGGTAAATGAAAATGGATTCTAAAATTCTGTTAAAACACAAAGCCATCCTTTAAAATCACTCTTATCTTGAAATCAGAAAGCAAACATCTAATGATGATTGGTGAGATCTGAAGAGGATGCAGCAATACTAACTACCCTAGATTCATAGATGGATATTCTCATTTCTCATACAGTTAGTTCTTCAGGGAAATGGATTTTATTCAAGCCTAATATGAGGAAGCTTTCTCACAGAGAGCTGCCATTGGATGTTGTGAAGGACCTGACACACGATAACCATTTGCTGTGTGTAAAATGAAAGATACAACTGAGTTGGACCAATGCTTCCCTCTTCCCTGCAATCGCTGGAGAGTGATTGTGTGGTATACACACAGCTGGTACAAATGGCAGATTCCTTTTTCAGTGCTCTGCTGGGAATCTAGTATAGATTAATCCCTTGGAATTGTGTGATTTGCTGGTGCAGCATTTTCCTTGCATCTAAGGAAAGATTTCCTGAATGTGTGAGCACAGGCTGAGGGGTGCTGGAAGTTAAAAGAAGTCATGATCAAAAAGGAAGCACTGGCAAATGGAAGTAACTTTCTTGAAAATATTCATTTTATTTTCTTCTCTGCTTATACTTTTTTTTTTCTTCTGCCTCTACAGAAAGAATTTCCCTACAGAAATTCTTCCAACCTTCTTGAAACACTCCAGAGCTGAGTTCAGAAATCAGTCACTGCCTCCTCTAACATTTCCTAAGTAATTTTTCCTCTATTCCTAATTTAAGAAGCTGGTGGTGTGTTTTTGGGCATAACTCCCACTGGAGTATTAAGGTGTATAAAGAATCAAGAGGAGAGGTAGTTTATCTTCTTAATAAACTTCTATTCTCCTTACTATTAGTGAGAAATGATATTTAAAAATTATTATTAATATAGTGTATGTCAAATATAAAACATGTCATACCTTGTTTATAATTGTTGTTTAATTGGTGTTTTATTCCTTCCATTGAAAATGATGTCAGGAATAAAATGTCAATATTCCTCTTGTAATTGACAGCTCATTTCTGTCATGCATTAAGGAGGATTAAAACATCAATTTAATGATGATAATATGACATGTTAGATATTTGACCCAAGCTTCAAATGATAGAACAATTTGTGGGCGAAGGAACTCTATTCCTCTTATAGAAATGATGTTAATTAGTTTTAATGTTTATATGAGAAGAGGAATAAAATAGAAAAGGGAAATTTGCCCTGTCAAAATGTTTGCTGTTTAATACGAGTGTTTGGCAATTGATTATTAAAAAGGCACAGACCCAGAAAAGTTTGCAGTAGTGGGAAAATATAGATTATCTATGATACCTGAAAATCCTTAGGTTTTGTCCATTAATCCTCTGTTGAAACTTCTACTCTTTCAGGTGACAAAGTTAACAGCTTTTAACTCCTGTTTTTTTTTTTTCTCAGATGGAGGAGGTTATGGTAGGTTAATTCTGTGCAAAACACTCATGGGGGTACAGTGAACCACAATTTGAGGAGCTAAATCTTCCTGTCCAGGAAGATAAACATCTAGAAATCATATTATGTATCAGTTTATCTTTCAATATGTTTGGCTAGGATTTTTTGGCTTTAAAATGATTGAAGATTAGCAGTGGAGCATTACCTTGTTTGTTTTCAGTACTTGCTCAGAAAGAAGGTAGATATGGATGGAGTATGGATAACAGAGAGAAGGTCAGAGTAGACTTCTCACAGAAGGTAGAGTAGGTCTGTGTTGGACTATTCTGATGGGTCTGTCTGAGCAACATAGACAAAATATAACTGCTTCTCTCCAAGAAAAGTCCAGACTTGATGGAAAGCTGGAGCTGATGTACTGATTTCCCTTTGCTGTATTTGGAAAACCTTGCAAAACATCAAAAGACTGAATTTTCTGCCATGTTGTAATGGCTTCTCAATTCCTTGTTGTCACTTAAACTACTTGAATTCCAAATATTTTGCAAGTGTTGGCTAATGATATTCACATGCCCCCCTGTACTGTTACTGTTTTATCTGCCTCTGTGAACCCTTCCTCACTGCCCAGAGCTTGTATTTCCCCCCTTCCTTTACTATGTCTTCTTCCAAAGTTCTGTAATTTTCATGCCATGTCCTGGGTGACCTCCTCTGCATGATACAGTCTCACTAAGTTTATCCTTGCACATTAAAACCTCAAAGATACGGGTTTTTTTGTGCTGCACACACTGAAACCAAATGACCTGGGTATCAATTGACTATTGTTGTTCCATCTCTTCAGCTTTTGTAGTGATCTGCTTTTGAGTGAGAAGCAGAAAAAAGGCCACCACTGGCAGGGTACTAGAAAAGTAACTATCCTCTTTCTCTTGTAGGCACTGCTATAAATCAGTTGTCAATAGATAATGTTGATAGAAAGAAGAATTATCTATTACATGCTTGATCCTTCAAGTATGTAGCAAGGTAAACTGCTCCTGCTCATGCAAATGGCTCTACAGATATAAACAGGAAAGTGTATCTCTGCAGAACTCCATTTTCTCTTAACATGTGATGTGCTGACAGCCTGATCCAGAGCTCACTGGAAGAATTAGGAGTCTTTGTGTTGACAGAAATTAATTCTGGTTTAGACATGAATAAACAAAACTCAAAGGGCATTCAGAATTCTTCCTAGGTAATTGTTATTGATACAGCCAATTTGATTGCCTGTCAGAACGTGATTTCTAAAGCAACACAAACCATGGGTGTGCATTGTTTGGAATGAGTGCCAAATGCTCCAATTCCTGTAACTTTGATCCTTAGTTGCAGGCCAGCACTACACTGAATTCTGTGTGTTTCAAGAACCTGTTCCAAAGACTTTACTGTCACTGCAAGCAGTTTTTCTATTACCTGAAACCTAATTTATAAAGGTTTTGAGGTTCAAACAAACAAGCACAGAAAGAAGCCTTGTGATTTCATATGATCACTACACACAGGTGGTCAGAGTAGCTTGGACAGAGCTGCTCTAGTCTCATACTCTTTAAGAATCACTCTTTGCTGTATGCAAACAACCTTTGCAAAAGCAGTATAAATTTTCCCCTCATAAAACTCACATGCTAAAGAAGCTTGTCAAAACATAATTATAATTATGCAGCACAATATTTTGTAGATTCAAAGATGTTTCAAAATTTATTCTATATTTCTGAAGCTTCCAGGTTTGAAACGACAAAATTGTGTGACTACACTGCTTTTGTCTTTTCAGTTTCTCTAGGCAATGTTTAAACCTGTTTCACACCAATATTTATCCTGATTTTCCTTGTATTTTTACCTCTAAATCAACTTTTATATTTTAGTGAAGTGTTGTCAGTATAGATATAACCTTGTCAACTCCACTAATAATGCACACACTAAGCCATCCCAAAATTTTAAATATTTTTCCTTTTTTGGATGTATACTGAAAAACAACAGTGCCTAAATAATAGGAGGAAAAAATAACTAAAAACAAGGGAGGCATATCTCTAGTCTAAACAAACTAGTGTATTTTTAATTGAAATAACATTCAGTAGAACTGAACATCAAAACATTTAACTTTTTCAAAGTTTTCAGCATTAAAGAATTAAGATGAAACACAATTAGGAAACAGAAAACTGCAACATTGTAGAGGATGGTCACTTTTTGTATGTCATGTGGCTTTAAAAACAAGTCAGATAAATGATGATGCCATTAAAACTGAACTAATTAAAGAAAGCTTCTTTTAAGAACTCATTAACTGCAACCTCATTTGCATAATGATGCATATTAATTAAGTTTTAATGAATCTGAATTTGCACCAAGCCTATTCATGTTGGCTTTGAAACAAATTGAACAAATTAGTTAAAAGCTTTTTGGAATCTACTTTTCACACCAAACAGGATATGAATGCAATCATCTCCACAAAAAAGAAATATTTTTCTTTTAATTTAATTCAAAGGTATGCAGACCCATCTATTAATTATTTTTAAATGCAATAATTTCCACCTTTTCTTTGCAAAATCAACAGTATTACTCATTTTTGAGTGGCATATATTATAAATGTATGTTGTGGGATAAAATCATTACAGCTAATTTATTGAAAATAAGGTGGAAACATTTGACTTCAGGGTGCATTTAGTTTACTTAATACATGGATTTCAATTTTGTTGGTAACCTTTAGGCATTTTGGCTGTCTGCAGAACAATGACTAAAACTGTATTTTTTTTTATGTTGCTAACAGTTTTTCAAGATATATGTAAAACATTAAACTACTCTTATAATACTCATTTCCTAATGTAAGATTTCACAGCATCATAAGTCTTAAGTATTATAGGGGGAAAATCATTTCCAAGCTTTCAAAAGCTGCATGTTCTTGCTTTGGTATTGTTGGATCTTTTTTTTTTTAATACAGGCATACACACAGAACTAGAATCCAATCTTAACAAGTTTGCTTTCAGCTCATAATAAAAACAAGAATTACAGCAGAAACACTATTGATTTCCTTATACTTCATTGTGTCTTCATCAAGAATGAAAAGATTTATGTAATTACTGCTCCATCTTTTGTTGTTAGAAAGCACTTTTTTGTAAGTCAGCAGATACAAAGGCTGGAATGCTTTTATTGTTGAGATTAAAAGATCATTTTTTTTTTCTCCTCCCGTTAAACTGTTTTTCCGTGATAGGTTCTTCAGGGAGGTTGACAATTAGGAAGATACTATCCATTGAAACCCCACAGTTTTTATCATCCTTTTTCCAGCATTTTATCTTGTCACCTTCTTATTAAAAACACAACCAAAATACATTAAAGCCCCCCCCAACCCCACCCCAGTGAAACTCTTTTTAATTCTCTTTTGTTTCATTGTCCATGGTGGAATCCACTGACACTAGGCTGAAGTAAAAATCCCATTAATCCTTTTATACTTATTGGTACAAAATATCAATATGTTGTATTATTGCCTGCTAATGATTTTACTTTTTGGTTTTCTTCCCCAGCCATCAACAATTTTTCTTTCCCATTTGTTAATGAAGTTCAACTTGAATATCTATTATCTGACAGATTTCAGGACTGTGTTCCAGAACTGTGTTTTCTGCAGTGCAAATCTCTCCTGAGTGTCCATTCCCCTAGTGGAAACTAGCTGTACTGTAAAAGGCAATGAACCTACTGCCAGCATTTCAACACATGGCATGGCTGGGTTATAAAGGCAGAGGAATGCCTGCTTATATCATGGTTATTTGCCTCACAGCTAATGAAGTAACTGCATGGAAAACTTAGAATTAGAAAAGGAAATATGAGGTAGATTATTTACTGTCAAGATGTGAGATGTTCAGGTTGATTTTCTTCATTATCTTGAGTATCGTTGTCCAGGGTATGAATGTCATCAAGGGTGACAAATGATATTTGTCATCAAATGTAGACCTCTCTGTGATTTTTTGAGGGCAATATTACGTTTAACAGTCACTTAAAGTAAGGCATTTCCCTATTTTTAACCTTTTTTTTTCTTCTTGTACTTGATAGTGTACTGTAACTTGAAAACAAAATGAAGCTATTAAATATTTTAAGTACCATCTGATTTCCAAATATGAATAAATTTTTATGAGATCACAACCTGGAATAAAATTGCTCGAAGTTATAGAGCCATAATTCATTTGATTTTTAGGTTCCCAGATCAACCAGTGAACATTAACACCACTATAATAATCTATAATTAAAAAAAATAATAAAGGCAGGTGGGACCTTCCATTATGGTCTCTATTTAAGTAGACAGATATCATTACAGATAATAGTTCTATATTTGCCAGATATACAGTCACCTTAACCTATAGGCTGTTAGCATAACCTGTCATGTAACCCTTTGCTTTGTAGGTTCCACTTGAATATTCATGTTTCTGGGCTTAAGCATATTAAGCTTCTTGGAGACATAAAGTGGTTTTTTGCAAGGGGTGTTTACATTTTGTTCAAAATTACTTTGAATCTTATTTATCTGATTGCAGGAGACTTTTTTAAGGGAAGTGTTTTGGCGGTGTGGTTTTTTTTGTGTGTGGGTTGTTTGTTTTTTTTTTAATCTTCTTGTTGTTGTTTTTAATTTTCTTTTTAGATACAAATGTAGTGTGCAGAGCTTACTTTCTTTGGGGGGAATTTTGACAGAAAGTGTCTTCCTTGGGGGAGGTCAAGAGTCATTGGTATTAAACTAGACAAGCTGGTAGTGCAGTGTTAATGGAAATGGAAAGCAGATGTTTGGTAATTAGGGGAGATGTGAATGACAAGGCTTGAGAGGTATGGTACATGCACTAGCTGGCACAAAGCAGCTGTTGTTACCGATTTCCCTGTCAGAAATGTACACAAGTCAGAACATCCCCTGCGAGTTTGCCATAGCAGTGACAATTAGAAAAAATTGTATTTGATTAAAATAAGTAATATATCATACAGAGTAATTTTTGTAACATTTAGAAATGGTCTGGGTTACATCCCACGAAAATAAGCCAGATTAAAGTGAAGCTTGCTGAATAGACAGTTCTTAAAAGTAGGAAAAATCAAGGTGAGTATTGATAATTGATTCTAAAGCTTTCTAGCCTGACAAAAAAAAATAAAATTATTTGAGCATCTGCAGGGTAGAAAAAAGTACATTTGATATTGGTCAATTAAGAAAGAAATTCATTTTTTCTAACAATTACATTGTTAGCAGAGAATGCTCTTATTTTTATTTACTGGTGTTAATATATTTATTTAACAGAATTTTCATTCATCTTTCATTAATCTGTTAATAGAACTTTCATCCATCTCTTTGCTCTGAATTATTTACTACTAATTTAGTAGATCATTTTTTTTAATTGTTTTACTGTTAGAAAGCAATTCAGTTGACATGGACATAAGCTGTGACAATAATATATTTGTTATGGCAGATCCTAGGTACCTGTTTCCCATTAATTTAAATGAGAATTGTACCTCCTGATTGCATTAGATAACTTCAAAAACTTCAGATGCTGTTGAAATACAAAAACAAAACAAAACAGGTTATTTCCCTGTTTTTTCTTGTCCCTTACACTGATTGAGTGCACAAGAAATAAAATCTAAGGGTGTGCTCTTTAGTGTTGTTGTTTCAATAATGCCTGTAAATGCATCAAAATGAATTGAAAAGACATTTGTTTTAGATGGGGTTCACCACTTTTATGCCAGGATGGAAGGGTCATCACCTCAGCCATAAAAAACCACTGCTTTAATTTCTTGTTTAATACAGTTTTCATCCTCCATTTGAAATCCATGGTGTTGCAAACTGTATTAAAGTATTAAACAGGTTCCAGCCTTTCAGATATCCTGATTCAGCCCATCACTGGTGACTGCCTTAAAAAAAAAAAAGGAAGATTCCTTCTTGCTCATTAGTGTTGAGAGTGAAAGTTGAAATGTTTTTCCTTTTAGCAGCATTTCCCCTTTATCACTAAAATTATGTACAATTTTCAAAGGTAAATTCTAGCACTATTCTTGTCCAATGTCCACATGTGCCTAGGATAGTAGCTTCTAAAACACTTGGGGGAACACTGGATCAGAAAGATGGTGCAATAAAATGCACATTGCTTTCTGAATAAATGCTATCTCAAGATTTCATTTGATAATTTCCTTTGCATTAAAGAAATATAATGGTTCAAAAATATAAAAATGATTTCTTGATGATTGTTGCTAACTTGGTACTTAAATAAGGGCTGTCTGAATTAGATATCTTTGTATATTTGCAATTAAATTTAATTGTCAGAATGTGTCTTAATTCATCTACCCATTTGTGAATGAAAATTCCTTCCCATCCATAATAAAGGCTATTAAAAGTATTAGCTTTCTTAAAAGTGATTTAGAGATTTTAGAGCACTTTTTTTATTTGCTTGAGAAAATAATTCCCTCTCCATGACATACACACATGCAGTGACATGCACACATGCCTTCCATGCAGTAATTTTGCCATTTTAATTTAGAAATCTCCCTGAAATAGCAACAGAAAAAAATAATTTCAATATAACAAAAAAAATATTTCCTTTTAGGAAAGGCTTATTTCTTAAGTTTGTTATAGCACAGAAGTTCAAGTGACACTAGAATATTTCCCCAAGTGGAAAATAATCACTTTTCTTTGGACATGTCAAAGAGAACAGTACATTTGCAATTGTAGACATTAAAATTCTGATAGAAATTGCAACCTCTACATTTAAATGACTTAATTCCTTATTTTAGTTTTTCAGGTTCTTCTGCTATGTAATTTTATATTATCACATAGGGGTAAATTCTGATTTCAGATGTGCTCCTGTAGTTTTTTCCTATTATATGCTCACCATAATACTGTACTAATTATGAAAAAAAAAAAGAAAAAGAAAAAAGTGGTTAGAATACAGCTTAGTGAAGAATACATATTTTTAGGCTTTTGGGATATAAGTAAAAGATCAAATGGTTGGTGGCTACATCATGACTTCATTTTTGCTTGACAGTCTTCACTGTTGGATTTTACATGACTGCCTTTAATGCAGTTGTAAGCCAATTGAACAACAGAATCATAGAGATTATATCTAGAAGGGATGTTAGATCATCTAATCTTTAGTATGTCCTATAATCCCTGTTTAAATATATCTACAGATGGTATTTTAACACCTTTCCTTAGTGGTGGTTTAGCTGTGGGATTGTTCTTACTGCTGACTGAGCTTATTTCCTTTTAATTTTTTAGCTGTTTACTTAAAGAATTATTGGTCAATTTTAAACTAATCTTAAGAATGAAATTAAAGTCAGAACATGGCAAATTGGAGCCAAATCCTCCCACTATGGTCATGAGAAAAGAAAACCTGATTTTTGTGTAGTGTAAACTGCAGTAGTTGCTCTGCATGCCATGAAGTTGTTGTGTATTTTCTTTTGGCATCCATATATAATGCAGGTTTTGGACTATTTTTGTAACTGCAAAAAAGGGCCATGATACAGGAATTAAAGCTGGAATGGGTAATTCTTAATAATCTCTCAAATTAATGTTGAGACTGAGCTTCTGTATGTGACTTAGTTACATCTGTTTAATACAAACCCAACTGGAACTTACAGAGAAATGCAGTTGATGTCATTTCTAGAAGAGGGGTTGATGACTTCTTCACAGGAATTGATGACTTCTGTTTTTAAGTCAGTGTTATTTTTATTTAATTAATGTTCCATTGGTGCAAAATGAGTGTTGAAGTCACTGGCTGGAGATCCATTCCTTTACTTCTTGCCTTTATCTTAAAAGGGCCAAGCCAGACTCTGGGTTTGCATGTGAACATTGGAGACATGGGTTTGGATCTTAGTGCTGTGCTTTGGAGAGAAGCAAGTAATGAGAAAGATCCACTGTGAGACAGGTGCCAGGACTCCCCCCGTTACACATGGAGCAGGTTGACAAAAAAAAATCCTGAATTTATTGATGAGATGCTTTATTTGAAGGATTTGGGTGGGGAGAAAAAAAGAGGGCTAAGCAGAGTGAGAGATGCCTTATTTTTAAGAACTGGACTCTGCCTCTGCTTGTATTTTGGTGAGTTGGAAAAAGGGCAAAATTAATATAATCAATGTTGAAAACACTGATCAGCTGCAATGTGAGAGATCCTTATTAATTGTTTCTTTGAGTTCATTCTAGCTACTTTTATTGATATGTTGATTCAGCTTTTATTGGAACTAAACATATATACATTTCTTGTATTTTGGCTTAGCATTTTTCTACCGAGTAAGAAACAGAAAAAAAAAACCCTAATGTATTTAAAACATGATGTGTAGAAAGGAAAACATAAAGAAATGATTTTGAGTTGGCTCTTATTGCCATATAAATATAGTATAGTTACTCAAATTCTATAAGAATTAAACTCAGATCTTTTAAAATGCATGCAAATTCTTGCAGAATATATATGAAAAAGTCACTATATATGTAGAGGCATTTCTGCTCCCTTGATAAATGGGACTTCTAGACTATACTTTATTGAGTCTCTGATTTTTAATAATTTGAATCCTGCAAGATTTAATTCTGCATAATTCTGGCGGAAATCAGCTTTTGATTGAGTTGTAATGGCTATGTTATTGTAAATATCTCTGCATGTTAATGTTGTGCTGGAATTCAATAATATTTAGATGAAATTTCTAGCCTCAAGCAGTGTGGAAGCTGGATTTAGAAAGCCTGAAAGTTTGTGTCAAAAAGTCATTTATTTTTGGGAACCCATAACATGCAGTGTAATAAATGGTCATCCCAAGGTCCAATTTAAATATATACAGTAGAATAGGAAAGAGTTTGTACAGTGCACCCTTGAGCTGCTGGACTGAATAGTCTTGATTTAGCAGGGTTTTGTAGCCTTAAATGATTTTGTACTGTAATCATCCACAGTGAGGATGGAGTCAGTGACATCAGATGAGCAGGAATAAATCAAGCCATAAGAATAGACAACCCATAGCATACTGGGCTGTACTCTGATGCTATAGCAAATATAACCTGTCTCTAAAGAAACTTATTCCACTTGAGGCTTTTCAATCATATTTTTTGCTTTTCAGACAGGAAAACACTGCATACCTGCAAGGTAAATTTTTTTAGTCCTTATCTAGTTTGTATTGATATGTTTTCTTTCTGGGTAATGATGGTGAGTGAGAAGTAGAAATTAGATTTCAAGGTTCTTTTTTTTTAATCTAAAAAGTACTGAACATTTAAAAAAAATATTAGTAAGGACAACATGAGAGGTTTGGGAAATCAGTTAAAAAAAAGAGATATAATATTAAATTCAAGAAATGATATTTCACTTCTATCTGTACACAGAGATTAATTAGCAAAAGTGGGCAAAACTTGGACTTTTGAGGACATGCCTACCCTGAAATCACTCTTCTGACAGACCCACAGATTTTCAAGAGTGCTGCCTTGGCTACTGCTAGCTGTATATTGCAGCAGGATGCAACTTGGCATGGTCTCTTAAAATCTGCCTTGCAGAAGTCCAGACTATTAGCTGTATTGAGGCTTGGCTGTGTAAAGTTGAGCTGTAGGAAGGACTGTCAGAACAAAGACTGCAGTCTAGGTTGACCAAATAACAGAGAGCTTCATCCCAGGCTTCTTTACAGAATGAACATCTTGTATATACAACCAGTTTAAAGAAAACCCTTACAAACTGAGTCAATTGATATTGTTGCTCTATCATTTTGATTGATCTAATTGAAAAGCATAAAGAGAGATAAATGTATCTTCCTTGTAAAGGCTACAAATATCTCAGATTAAAACTGCAATTAATATTGCTTTAAATTAAAATTGTGGAGCTGTTTGCCTCTGCACCTAAATCCAGGAACAACAATCAGAGAGAGTTTGCTTTTCCAGTGGATCTTAATGGCAGAGAAGTTACTTTTATTTATGAAGTGGTCCTTGCGTGGAAAAAAAAAACCTCTAAAAGATGCACAGAACTTCTGCAGACAATACTTATGTAGAAAGATTATCTTCCTTTCCCTGTTTTCCATCCCTTTCTCTTCTTCCCTCAAAATCTGAGGTGAAATGAAATGGATCTGTCAGCTTTGGTTGTTGGTTGGGGGTTTTCTGAGCCAGTCAGAATCTAATTTCTTCCTTTTTGTCTGAAAGCAAGAGGTGAGACTCTTTACAAGACGTATCCTATTTCTCTTATTCCCTGTATCTGTTAGTCAACCCTTGCTGATTATTTTTTTTTGCTGTATCAAGCTACAGTATATTAAAAGTGCTCTCCTCTCAAATGAAATGTCTTACAATTTAAATCTCTCACTAGGAGTGTCAGCATTGCCATGGGACATCTCCATCCTCCCAAAGCAAACAAAATTGACACAGTTGATTTGGTGTATAAATGTCTGCAGCTTTATTAAATATGCATTAAAGTGCAACAGTCATAAATTACACGCACTCAGCCCACTCAGAACATAATGTGTACAGCTAAATAACTTTCTGACTCTACAACCTAAGCAATAAGGCCAAGCTAAAGACTGACTGGAAGCTGAAAGTCAGTTCCCTAAAGTGGCTGCTATTGGAATATCATTTTATCATGCTGTTAAGCACCTCACCTCTCTTGTGCAGTGTATATATGAGTAGAGGAGGGAGGGGAAAGGGAAAGTGAGATTTCTGTATTACTTTAACTTTAAATTATCCATTTCATTTACTTGTATGTGCATTCCTTGACACGGAAGGATGGGCAGTTCAGTTCTTGGATCTTTCTGTTTGCTGCATAGAAAGAAAATATTCTTAAATTAGGAAATATTTGTTGCTGATTATAATAATACTAATTATATGGTAATTTTATCAAAAGGTGTTAATATCCTTCAAAAGATGGATGTATACAGGGATCACCCCTTTCTTTTACAGTACCCCATTTTTCTGTGACAAAATATAATCTAAATTTTATGTTGTTCTGTACCAGAGTGGATTCTGGGAAAGAGTGAATTGTTAGGATGAAACAAAAGGGATGCTTTTTTAGAATCGACAGAATGTAAGTACTTGCATTCCTGAACACACACACACCACACAGTGAAGTGTCATGACTTTCTGATGCCTGCATGTACCCTAGTCCTTTTTCAAACTTGATCTGCAAGCTGACTTTAATGGTCTTTGTGCCTCCCAATAGAATGATTTTGCTTAGAGGATACAAACTGTACCACTAACGTTAACTGGCACACTTTGTAATACTTGGAATTTTCTGAACTTCTTTCTTTTGATAACTGACCAATGTCAGCTCATTTTGCTTTCTGTTAGAGTATCATAGGATGTCAGGGCTTGGAAGGAACCCTGGAGATCTTTGAGTCCAACCCCCCTGTGACCATAAAATATAAAATATATAATCTAGCACAGGTCACACAGGAATGCATCCAGGCAGGTCTTGAAAATCTCCAGAGAAGGAGACTCCACAACCTCTCTGGGGAGCCTGTTCTGGGCTCTGTGACCCTCACAGTGACAAGTTCCTCCTCATGTTGAGGTGGAACACAAGAAAGAATTTTTTCTCAGTGAGGGTGACGGAGCTCTGGAACAGGCTGCCCAGGGAGGTTGTGGAGTCTCC
>JAOEGS010010585.1:71225-99314 GCA_025447755.1 Corythornis vintsioides
GCTCGGGCAGGGGGGTTGGACTAGATGATCTTCTAGGTCCCTTCCAACCCCTAATATCTATGAATCTATCTATGAATATCTATGAACCTCCTGTGCTCCAGCTTCCATCCATTCCCCTTGTCCTATCATAGCACACAAGTGAGCAGACTCCTCCTGATACTCAGCCTTCAGCTATTGATAAACATGGATTGGGGGCTGGACTAGATGATCTTCTAGGTCCCTTCCAACCCCTAATAATATCTGTGAATATCTGTGATTCAATCCCCTCTCAGGCTGCTTTGCTCCAGACTAAAGAGCCCCAGGGCTCTGAGCCTTTCCTCAGCAGACATAAGCATCAGTTGGCTATGAAGTGAACTATACATTGTACTCTTTCAATTATCACACACTTACAGGTTTTGGCCATTTGTTGTTTTTCTTGAGTCTTTTTTTTTTTTCCTCTCGTGTTTGTTGTTTAGGTTTGGGGTTGTTTTGTTTAGTTGTTTTTTAGTAAAAATACTGTAATAAGCAGAGGGAAGATTTATCTGTCTCTTTCTAATTACTCTGACTAAAGTCACCTCAACTGTCCTTAGGATAGATGCTGTTCTTTTAAAGAAATGCTCTTTTGTAAAAATACCTGCCACATTTACAAGAACTTAACTTGCATTATAAAAAGCAAGACACCAAGCTACTAACTTTCTGACAATATCTGGAATTTGTGTTTATTTCCTGTTGATTTATTGCCATAAGTCTCTTGGCTCTCTCCCAAACGTCTCTTGCCAACAGAGTCCATGAAATTAATGCTGTGCAAGGAAAGATCTACTGTAGTGACTTAAAGTCTGTCTTCATCATCTTGCTAATGATCTCTTGTGTGCTGCACTAGACTTGGTTTATTTTCCCTGGCTTGATAAATGTGAAAAGAAAATCTTGGGGTACATGTAATAATTATGACTTCACTTCTCCATTTTGAGAGCACCTTTAATCTGTTGTGATCTGTCATGCTGGAAAAGGTTCTTCCTGAAGAATTTTTATCCTTTATTCTCTATAGGTTAATTCCTCACTATTTGATTTCTGTTTCATTGTTGAACCTGTTTAACATTTACAGTTTCCTGATATATGTTGCAGAATACAGTTGTTTCTTGTGGTTAGAAAAGCCATTCTTTGTATGCAAGAATGCATGGCTAGTGTTGCATCACTGTTAAGACTGTCTTCTGAAAATAGAAATTTTTTATCCTTTTTTAGGTTTTTTTTACTCTTCCAACAATAACATTACTATCTATATTATATTTTTCAGGCAATTTGCATGCCCAAACATGGCAGAGTTGAATTATTGTTCTGCTCTTTAAAGAGATTACAAACTTGTATGATGTAGGAGGAAAAGAGTTCAGGAGGGAGAAATACAAACAGAAAAAGAGAAATGCAAACAGAAAAATTCAGATAAATTCTGAATATTCTTTTTTTTTTTTTTTCTGAATGGGATTTCTTTATTCTGTCAGAACTAGAAAAAAACATTTTTTTTTATAGCTGAAACTGGACAGAAGACAACAAGGAACAGGATATTCTTCAACAGCAGAAGTAATCATCAAATAATTTCCACTATAGAAGATAGTGAATCAAGAGGGAATATTTTTGTCTAAATATGGTGTGTGAATCTAGGTCATCAGGTGCGTAGTTAAAGTACAATGGCATATTAAAAACACATTATTGGAAAAAATACCTTATTTTGTAAATTGGAAATAATCTGCTGCAAAGATGATAACCAATAATCATAGAGTAGACTTTGAAGCTGATTATTTTCTTTTCTTTAAAATATTAAACTACAGCCTACAATGCCAAAGCAAGTCGTATATTATTAGTGAAATAGTGAAGCCTATGATAATGAACACACTGTTTCTGTTTGCATAGACCTTCTATGGCATCAATTTATCAAGAGAGTAAAATACACATAGTGCTCATCAACATCTCCTACACTTAATTTCCATGGTATTGATGTCACAATACCTGAACAAATGGATGAGTAAAAATTTATTGTGAGTAATAATTATAATTATTTAAAAGGGCACACACATGGTGAGCAATAAAATTGTTAAATTTGCTTTGTGACTTGGATAGGGTTCCTGTATCTTAAGTAAGAAGCATCAGCTTATTGAAATCATTACACATAACCAGTTAGATGTCACAGCACCTAAACACATTCATATTTTTTTCCTGAATCTTATTGAAGGTGAGGAAATTTAACAATTTCTTACAATTATTCATCCCTCTAGTTCTTCATTGAATTAGGAGGAAAAAACCACAATGGACTCTGGAAGGGGTTTGGTTTTTTTTTTTTTACGTGGCATTTTAAATGAAGTTTGCAACAACAGACTCTCAGTTTTGAATCCTTTCTCAGCTTGGTTCCCTAATTTAGTCATTCACATACATTCACTGCTATACTTTTCTTCTTAACAGGGATTATTACTAGTTCGTTTTCTTTTGATCAAAGGCAGTTGGACATTTTTCTGTGCTCTTCTGTGACAAGTGAGTCCTTGGCTGCATTTCCACAAGTAAGATTTCCCATGAAAAAGAATGTTGCCCATCTTTCACTAAAGCTTCCGTGATTGTGTTCTTTAAAAATATAATTTAATGTTTCTGTGTTATCATACAAAATGTGTAATGTGTATCATCCTGTTTCCACAAAACCCCTGTGGAGACAATAATAAGATATAAAGTTGCAATTATATGTATTGTATGGGATTGATTAGACTAGCTAGGAACACATATCTGCATTTAAAGCAGCTCAACTTCATTTTCACCACCCTTGATCATAAAATTTCTATCTATCATTAGCATTTTTTATCAATTGATTTCAGTGTACTTGAATATTCAGGGTATCATGTTGAAAAGCATCGTAGGAAAATTGAGTCTCAAAATAATAGAATCCCAGTAGCACATGGTATGGAAATTACTTCTGAAGTTCATGTCCAGGGGACCCTCAGCTGCTGGGGCCCATGAACATACTGTCTCAAAGTCAACTTCTTCACCTGTGATGGAAACATCTACCCTTTGTCTTTGTAATACTTTCCCCTATGTTTGCTCCTTGTATTGCTCTTTCCGTCTGCTCAGATTTTTGTGGTTTTAATTGCATTTCAATTAGATTCTTGCTTCGGGAAACTGAAAGCAGTAGGGGTGCCCTTGCAGTGTAACTCTCCAGAAAAATCATAGCTCGGTTTTAGTCAGAAAAAAACAGAACTCTTTGTGGGTGTGAGAGAATGTGTCTGTCAAGATCCATTCCTTTGTTTTTTGCTACTCTGAGTAATATAGGAGGAAATGCTCAAAAAGCTTATAAGTGTCATTAAGACCAAATAAAAGCATTACAATATTTTAAATACTGTTTTTGTGTGATACCCACCAGAGAAAAACAAATATAGGGCTTGATGATCTGGATTAGAGACATGAAGCTTCTGCTCCCAGGCCTGTTGCTTATGCTTTAACTGCAGGAGAATTAAGACTAGTATATAGAACATACTTTTTTGCCTGCATGCCCTTAAAGGACTAAGATTATTCTGTTGATATGTTTTCATACTAACTAGATGTAGCCATAAAAATGATCATGAATGAATTAAAAATGACAATGGATCAGTATATTAATAGCAACAAATAAAATCATGCTCTCACAAACAGCTTAAATTGTCCTCTTAATATAGGCTTCCACTATTTTTATTTCTTATGTCTCAAGGGGTTGTTTTTAATGATAAGGCATAAGCAAACTATCAGATAATTCTGGTAGGAAATATCTTTACTCTGTTGTTTGTACTTTTTGAACAAGTGCAGCAAGTATACTTTCTTTGTAACAGAGAATGGAGGAAGTTTGTAAAGGAAATTTGAGTCATGCTTATAAAGTGAGGGTAGCCTGAGTAAGTTAAAAATGTGTTGTTGTAGACTAGTAAAATATACTCATTCCTATAGACAATTTTTTGTCTCCTAATAAAGTGATGAGTTTATAGAAAAGTACTTATTCCCAACCTGCCAATATAGTCATGTCAGATTGAACTCTCCTGTGCATCTTACTCTCCTATAGAGAGTATTATGATAAATGAAGCATAATTCTAATTAGAATCAATAAAACAAAATGCTCAACCTGTTTCCTCTATTATCGAACTGGATGTAATTGTTTTTAAAATATTGAACTTAATCCAGTATTTTAACGTGATCTGGGGTTTAATCAAAATCATGATTAGAGCATTCTTTATGGTAATGTCTCATTTACTCTACATTTCAAAACACAGTAGGACAGTGTAGAAGTAAAGGTTACATGACTTGTTCTATGTCTGACACAGCTTCCTTGTGTCCGGGGAAAGATGTACCCCTCTACACCTCATTTTACAGATCTGTGAAATAAGGATAATTATACCCTTCCTCAACAGTTGCCTTGAGTTCTGTCAGTGTGCCACATATTATATTATCATCTACTTCCATTCCGTGATGCTATTCATTATAACTTGGAATGATTAAGAAAGCTATTAGGCTATAATTAAGAAAGCCATGTCTGAGTGTGCAGAGGTCCAAGGGAAGGCAGATAGTTAAAGGTATTATATGTGTTTTTCTACAGATTTCTAAAGATAATATTGAAAGTCTGTCCTGAGACTGAACAGGCTCTGGGAAAATTTGTGGATGGCTTTGCTTTGACAAGAGCAGATAGATGGCTTTGACAGTTAATGAGAGCAGTAATTTGTCTGGCTACTGAAGTAGTTTTTTCCTACCCAGAAATATTACATGTCTTGTCCAAGTTAATCTTGAATCTCCTGTTTCTCATCCATAAGTATTTCTGATGTAAGGTACTGAAGATGTGTTTCTTGGCTGTGTTTTTATGGAAGCTATGTCCAACCATTCTTTCAGTGACTGGCTTTTTTCACCCCTATGTTTGCCCTGGGAGAGGTCTACCTATTGTACCATGGTCATATATGGAGAATCACTTCATAATTGTGTGATAATGAGATTTATCTTATATGGAATACATTAATCATATATGGAAGATGTAATTACAAAGCATAATCATGTACTGAAGGACAGTTCTTTGAATTTCACAGCTGGCATCTTGTGAGCAGTCATCAAACTATGTGGCTTTGTTCCTGAGGAGTGAATGAATTCTTAGCACTGTGACCTGTTTGTTCTTTGGTACTATCCTGTGATGTGCTTTGTTTTAAAGACAACTGTTGGTAGATCCCACAGTGTCAATGTTGATGTGAGTCTCCTTCCCCTGGCCATAAGTACATCATCCATCAGTGCCATCAAAGCTATCATCCCTCTTCGTGTTTGTGAGGTAGCTGTGTGAAGTGTTTACAGCTTAAAGTTTGCCAGTAAATGACAATAGACATCAGTCTGTATCTATCTCATGAGTTTGAAACTTTTATGAAGATGAATGGAGTGTGTCACATCAAATAAGCTCAGTGCCCTCCACCACTGTATCGGGATCCTGTCAGAGCTCCCCCTTCATGGAGTGCATCCCAACCATACTGAGCAGAGCTATTGAAATAGCAGAGCTAGTTCAGTTGAAGCATTCATTATTAAAAGAACATATTTGTACCATTTACTGCAGATGTGATTTTTATGGGTATTTGTAATCTTTAATTAAGTGGATTATTAACAGTGATGTATTGTTTTACATTCCTGTGTCTGAAAAGCTCACATCGGTTATCTCTTCACAAAACATAACGAGGTATTGAGTCAATTTTATGTGTTATTTCACACATTTTTCTCTCAATGTCACATGAGAATATGTTGGTCAATTTTGCATTAATCTGCTGTATTGGAAGTCAACATCAAGAAGTTTAAACAGTGGGAGCTGGTAGGAATATACACACATTGAAACAGTTAATATATATTTTTTTAAACCCTTGAATTTGGTGTATCTTCAGTTAACCTTTGTTGTAATACAGAGCACTATCTTAAGATGAGGGAAGCAGTGTGTGAACAGAAATAATTGTTAAAAAACTACTGTTACTTTTGACTGACTTGCCATTTCTATGTAAATGTGCACATAGGAAACCTAGAGCTATGCATTCTTTTTCTATCCCCATGATCTGTTAGGCTTTCCAGGACCAGTTTTCTACAAGTCCTTATTTTTAAAGCAGAAGCCCTAAGGAGTGAGTCCTACACTGAAAACTGAAATTCATTTAGCTGCTAGTACCAACTGAACAAAAGTGTTTTTCTCAAACATATTATAGAAAGCTTGCTAGCAACTTTCATTCAGAGTCTATCACAATTTTTCATAATGGATTCTTGAGAATATTTTAAGCAGAGATTATATCTGAACATTTTCTATTTCCTTCTGCTGTATATCTCTGCTTCCTCAAAGTACAGCTGAAATCATGCCTGTCTTCTGGTTTTGCTAACCCTTGTTTTGTCTCACACTTGAAGTTATACTACAAATTCTGTGTGGCAGGGCCCATTCCTTCTTATGGTAGCCTGAAGTGCCTAGTAGAATTTCACATGCAGTAAAGCTAATGGTTAAAGCATTTTAACCCCCCCTTTTGGTTATATGCAATTCTGTGGATATCTGTGATGCTGCTGCATATGGTTTAAATGAACAGCCTGTGTGACACACATTGTTATTTTAAATGATCATAAAAGAGAGCTTTTCAGGCTGAAAGAAACAAGCTGAAAGAAAGTGGGAATGAAATGATGTGTCTTTAATACAAATAATAGCAAGAAGAGTTTGAATTACAATAGTGATTCCTTGCCATGACCAAAGGAAGTCTACCACAGAGTGAGGAACAGATCTCAACTTCTCTAGACTTTAACCCAGTGGTACAAACACTAAGGAACAAACTTTAATGTCTTGTACCTCATTCACTGCTTTTATGTTTTGTACAAAGGAGCAGAGAATAGTCTGAGAAGTTTCACTTTTTGAATTCTGTGATCTTCTAATTAAGTCACTTCTCAAAATGATTTCTATTGCTGGTTTATTGAAAGGCAGAATTTCCTATGACATTTTTTATGTGTTTAAACAAGAGAAAACAAAGAAAACTGCTGTTGTGTAAAATCATGTTATTGCTCACAGGTTTATCAGCAGTGTTAATTTTTCTTGTTTCAGCTTCTGTCTTTGTGTGGAAATGTGGGTTGGTAACTGTGGAGAGCACAGTCAAACACATAGTTTTGAAATGCTGCTTGGCTAAGTGTGTGCAGCTTGGGTCTGCTCTGTTAAAAACCTGGAGTTTGATTCCTGCTGCACCACAAATGACAGCTCCTGAGTTAATCCATCTGCAAAATATGGCAAATGATACTTGTCTCTTTCTTAATGAGGCCTTGCTGCATAATAAGGGTTATGTAGTGCACAGAATTATTAACGTCAGATGAAGATCTGCAACTAGAACTTGTGGCTCACTGCCCATCATATTTTTGCTAGGCCAAAGGGTGCTATACAGATGTAATTTGCTTGTATACTCTGGAGCTGTGTATAAGTTTTTGCAAGGCTTGGTGTATAATGGATGTGATTAGCATATCGGGAGTGCCATGGAGCTCCAGGCATGCCTAATACAGTTAGGAGCTCAGTGTGCTAGGAACAAAAACTCAGAGGAGTTGGCATGTCAGGAACTGTGAGGCTCAAGTACTCTTACTGCAGATTTAGTTCATTCATGGAGATGACTGAGTGACTCCTGCTGAAAATGTAGGGAAGATAGAGAAGAGGTAACGCTGAGGCAGAAAGTGTGGATGATTGTAGATCAAAGTAGTAATGTTTGGCAAAATTGAAAGTAGAATTCTAGAACTCAAGTTGATGGACAGATATTTAAATGGCTTATTCTGAGGCTTTTTTATGTGGCTTCTTTGTAGACAAAATGTCCATGGATGCCAAAGGGATTTTTTTTGTGTGTGTAAGGAATGCTGGAATGCCTTGTAGTTAGTAAGGTCTGTTTTGCATCCAGAGGTTGATGAGGAATGTTTGAGCTGGGCAAGGATAACTTCCAAGGATATTTGTAAGTGGTACAAGTTCCTGTAAGCAGATCCCTAGTGGATGTTAATTGTCAGAATTTTGCTGAAGCTGATGAAGATAGTGTGTGCATGCCAGCTGAGGAAACAGTTCTCTAAGAGAGGTATTCAGACAGAACTCTGCTAACTGGGGTAGAGAGAAAGGATGTTTACTTGTCTTCCTTGCATTACCTCCTCTTGATTTCCTGACATTGTTGATGGTCTGAAGAAATCTGACTGAAGCTGGATCACTTACCTATTGAAGAGGACAGGGTAAGATTCATTTCTTTATGCCTGCTCACTTTCATCTTCATGAATCAGGAAGTCACTTCCTAGGCCTTTCTGAAGTTGTAAGGTTAAGGGGCACTTAATAGTGAGCATTCAATGTAATTAAAGATTTGAAAATATGTTGCCCATATTTTGTTTTCACTGAAGTAACCAGTGAAGCCCTGCATTCCATAAGGTACTAATGCAGTATGGCAGAGATAAGTATATCACAGAGAGAGGAGGAGAGCTAAAGTACTGTCATATGTAACCTATTAGTGTAATTATATTTTTTAAGTGGTGCCTTAAATTGGTTACTTGAACTGTGTTTCCAGTTTGTGTAAGACAAACAATAGAAAATAATTTATATGAAGACCTCAACCTTTTGTTTAAGTCAACAGCACATAAAACATTTTAAGTTTGCTTTTTTTATTGTTGAAGTCCTATAATCTATGAGGTACACTTGGTCATGAAGTAGCTTGTTATTAAAATATATCATGTTCATCTGTGATTATTATTTTAATTCAGTGCTCAGTTGACTTATACAAAGCTGCCTGAACTCTTTCAGTAACCACTCTCCATTTGCCTACATTACATTTAATTTATACCAAGATGATAAAAAATTTGATTTATTTTACAACAGATCAGTAATTGTGCTCTACAAATAAGTCTGTAATGATAATCAACAGCATTTTCAACATAATTTAATTTGTCTTCTCCTGAGAGGTAGTTAAATGCAGTAATAATAACACTACTGTTATGGACTCTGCTGCAGTTAATCATGGCCTGAATATGCAGACAGCCCCAATATTGTATTGACAGAAATTAAATTAACCATCAGCTTGGGCAATCAGTGGCTGTACAGCTATTAAAAGTAATAAAGGCAACAAACCCCAACCATAGCCAATTACATTTTGACATATAAACTAAAAAAGACAGATGCTTTTGATTTGAAATTTTTATTTCGGTGGAAGTAAAGAAGACATATCTTTTCATATACATATTTCCCATGCCTTAATTAACCAATAATACACATCACAGCCTAAGAATCATACTGACATAATGTAATATCACAGGTATATTTTGAGTGCCTCCTAAACCAAACATTTAATTATCTGCATATACAGTGGCTTGGTATATCATATTACTGCAAAAGGTATATATCAAGATGCATAGACAAGGCAAGTTGCAAACAACATTGAAAAACCTTTTCAAGAGATTAGAAAAAAAGTTTCTCTTTGGCTCGAGCGTGGCATATTTTTCTTAAAGTCCTGCTGAGGTGAGAAGTAAAACTAAAATTTTCTAAAAAAGGTTAATTACTTGGATTGCTTTTTGGAGGGTAGAAAGGGATTTTATTCTGTGTAGGTGGTTAGCAGTTCATAATTTTTTTCTTATGGAAAAATGAAGGAACCAAAACTCAGTAAAAGTTACTTTTATGTTGTGTTCACCTCAATATCTGTTATGTCTAGGAAAACTTGCACACGTAAAAGTATCCAAAAGTGGCTAATTTTATAGATATTAAATTACAAAGTAAAGTTCAAATACTTATATGCACTTGTACACATACTATTAAATTATGAAGTTTATATATATTTAGGGGGAGATAGAGTAGCTCAAACTTAAGTCTTATGGATATTTTCTCAGAAAGCAATGTTTTACCTCAACAAAAAGGAGGAGTTAGCAGGTAAAAAATCTGAACGTAAAAATTTGTTTAATTCACCTTATATTAGCTTCTATAGGTTTTCAGCTTGAAAAATATATATTTGTTTATTATGATTTATATCTTGTGGTGAAAACAATATCTTAGGGTGCAAGTGAAGTAAAATAGCACAATATGTCATTATTCTTAATCAAAATCAAACACAGCACATGTAAGAAGAGTATTCTGAGAATTACAGACTCATCTGTCACTTCAGACAATGTTTCATAATCTTACATAGCAGTTACCTGGTGTACCAATAATTTCCTGAAGAGTGTGAAAAACTTGGCATTTTTACAGTGATGTCATGACTTGACATTTTCAGATGGATGACCAAAGTCACTGCATTGTAGAAGGATGAAGTTTATAGGTCAGAACAGAATTTGCTTGCCTAACCCCATAGCAATCCATAACAAGCTTAGGTGAGAGTCATTGAAAAACATAAATACCTGCTTAATTTGACACATACTGTTACTGAATTCATATGATTTTTCCAGTTCTTGAGCACTTTGCTGGATAGGGGTCTTAGTCAGGAGATGAGAATAATCCTTAACCTCTAAATCTTTTTGCTCCTTAGACTTATTAAATTCAATATAGTTAACTTACATAGCAAAGGAAAATAATCCTTCAGGAACTACGAGATAAAATTCTGTAGCTTGTCTTATTCAGGTCAAGCTAGGAGCATAAGGTTTTTAGAAAGTCCCTTCTGGCCATAAAACCCATGGACTGAAGTTCTTAAAAAGAAGTTTGCCCAAGGCAGAGGCAGATTTTAGAGCAACCCTGACTCTGCAATTGGGAGACACAGAAGATATTTTCATTTTTTGAAAATCCCATTGTCTGTGAGGAGGAGAGTGTGCAAGGCAAGGTTTCCAAGGTGTTTGTTGGGTGTTACCACACCCTGGTGAAGCTCCATCTTCTAAACACCTTTGTCACCCTTTTCACCTATTTAGGGAAGAGTTTTGACATTTTATGACAATATAGTGACACCTCAGCAAGGTAGACTGTGACAGAAGATCTTCTTTCATTACCCTGGAAAATTTTCAGTGGCAACAGATCAAAACAGAAAACCATAACTTAAAGAAACAACATATTTGGATAGCACTCATTTTAAGAATGCAAGAACACACCAGCTTGATTTTAAGCATGTTGTTGGTTTAAAACTAGAACAGCTGAATAAGCCCTTTTCTGGATAAGCTTTTTGTATTAGCTGTTCAATTTCTTGTCTTCTATCAGTTCCTAAAAAGTGTTAAGGGACATATTTCCTTAATATTCTTTTATGGCCAAGTAGTTGGTAGACTGAAATATCTAATATAGGACTCTGATCTTTCTCCTGTTTAAATTTTGCCATAATTGCAAAATTGTGTGATGCAACTCAAATGGCACAAACAGCAGACTTGTAAACTAAACTATGTAATCTCCTCAAAAAGAGCCTTAGAGGTTTTAGAAATAAAATATATTATGAGCTGTTACGTAGGGTTTCTGAGTATGAGACTTCACTGAGGAAAAGAATCAGTGCAGAAAATACTACATCAAACTATTTCATCATCCTTCTAGAAATCTTTTATTTTTAAAACAATGAATGGGTATATTAGAAACTGCCTTGCTGGTTCCCCCCTTCACTCTGGCTTTGCCTTCTTTCCAATGCAGTATTTCCTTTCTGTCCATGACATAATCTTAACCCTCACTAGGAGAAGGGGGAAAAGAGAGAGAGAGAGAAAGGAAAAAAAAAAAAACCACCAACAAAACCTTCCCTGGCAACAGAAATACCTTTAAGTGCGACATAATTACCATCTCTCTGCCCTTTCTCCCCCTTCTGGGACTATTCAGCAAACCCTACAACATACACTTAAATCTTCAACTTGGTAGAAACACTACACACAGATGGGAAAGATTTGATTAAAATTACAGTGCTTTAGGTTCAACTTCACCTATTAAGAAAAAAAGAGGATCTGGTGTTGGACTTTTTTCCCTGAGAAATAACTAGGCCACAGTAATTACAGACAAGGTCCTGCTGTGCACCATGAATAGGATCCCTGGGGTGGTATTTTCCTGTTACCTGTCTATGTAGGGCTGTTGACATCAACATGAATGATAACTATGCCAGGTTTCCTTTTTTTTTTTTCCTTTTTTTTTTCCCCCTTTAATTCTTTTTATGCTTTAGAAAAAGAGGGGGAGGAGAAAGAAAAGAAAATAAGTTATAAGTGTTGTGATTTGCATTTTTTTATGTCAAGGATGCATTTATGTACTTTTCTATACATCTGTGTGATTATTTTTTTACAATTATTTTTCTTGAAGTTGAATTTTGGCATTCAAACACTGACAAGACTGACACAAGGTGAGTGGCACAGAATACTAGATGCTGTGGAAGTTCATGTGAGCACTCTTCCTAGTATCCAAGTTAGTAGGAGATTTCATTTCTGAGCACTGGCCTGCTTTAAGACAATTGACACAACTAGATACTGTCCATCAAATTAATTTTATTTATATTTTGTCATATAGATATTACAAGCTATATTTTTGTTATTGTTTCAGCTGATACAAGTCTTGAACTAGCCAAAAAAAGCTTCACTCTGCTATTTAGATATTTTCTTCTAATACAGCTTCCATTGATTCTATTCAATTCTTGAGGTATCATAAGCTACAATTCCAGTCTCCATTTCACCAGTACAATGTAAGAAAACAGCAATAAGCAATATTTTCAATATGCTAGGATGGGGCTAAATAAAAGCAGTGGAAGGTTAGATTGAACTCTGACCATAACTGGAAGTGTATGTATGTATGAGACTCATATGGAATTCAGAAGAAGAGATACTGTCTGGAAGTCTTCCAAAAATGACAAAAGTTGGAGGATGAGAAGGGAGAATAACAGCAGTTGGAATGGAATACACTTACTGTTTGAATGTTTGTTGGAAGAAGCAGGCAGAAGGCAGCAAGGACAGTCTTTCCCTTCTTTTGTTACTCTGTGCTTGTGGAAGAAATATAAAGCAATAAACTGACCAGCAGAGGGTCTTGTCAAACTCAGATGAAGCTAAAATAAATAAAAAATGATGTTTTTGCTGTGAGAGTTGGAATATCAGCAGTTGGGAATAAAACTTTATGGTGTTTATAGAGGTGACATGATTTTAAGGAAGGGTTGAAGAGCAGGAGAAAGTATTTGGGTAAGGCATGGTGCTCTATGTGCCTCTCATGTGGACTGGAGATGAATGTTTATGACATTCCCTCTCTAATTATTGAAAGAGAGGGAGCTGAGAATGCTCCCCTCCAGGCATGGTGAGGTGTCCCTGTTTTATCACCTAGAGTCCCATGCTCCATTAGGTGTTTTTTTCACTCCCTTTGTATTTTCATGGGGTCTTCTGTTATTGATTTTATTTTATATTTATTGTCCTGAGTTTCCATTCTTCTGTAGTATGCTTGTGCCATTTTCTGTCTCTTATTTCATCAACTCTCCTTTTCTTGAGTTACTCATTTGCAGCAATTACTCTTCTTGTAGCCCTCTTTGGCAATTGAACGTTGTAACAGGCTCTCAAGTCCTGAGATGGACTTGAACAATATAAAAGCAGAACTGAGCCCTTTTCTGCCTTTGTTGGCTGAGAGACTGACTTCTGCCCTTTGAGGCAATTGAGAGATGCAGAGAAACACTTCTGCAGGGCAGGACTACTCCCTTCACAGGATTACAGAATCACAGGATGCCAGAGGTTGGAAGGGACCATAGAGACCTTCAAATCCAACCCCCCTCACTCTTGTCAGCTTCTCTAGTCTCTGTCCATCCCCTCTTCCTTAGCATCACTTCAATGTGCCTGGCAGTGAACTAACTGCTTCTGAAACTGTTCTTAGGTATCATTATTATTTATTTATTTCACACCTCATTACCAAATGTGAAATGTGGCCCCTCATGCCATAGCTTGCCAAGCTGACTAGTGAAAAGTACCTTGTTTCACAAAATAACTCACAGAAAGTCCTCAGCACAGTTAAGATACCTTTCATCTGCTCACCTCTGGTGGTTTTTGCAAGGGGTTTGCTTACCAAGGCTGTGTCTTTCCAAGGACCCTAAGAGTTCTAATGGTAATGTATTTGTGTACACTGTACAGTAATGCTGAGCTGATCCAGTCATATTTAGTTCACATTAATCACACCCTTATGCTCAAAACTGTATAGCTCTGATCTAAACCAATTAAGCTAGTGGTTTTGAGACAAAGAGTTTAATATAGCTCAGAAAAGCATAACCTTTTGTCCATAGAAATGCCTTAATAGAATGGATTTTATTCAGTGGGCTGGATTTGTAGAAAGGTGTATTTTGGTTGTAGACATCTAATTGTACATACTAAATCATCAGGAAAATAAGCTTGTGCAGGCAGACAAGTTTCAGCTGCAGGCATGAAGATATAAAGATGACATGATCTCAGTTTAGAGCTGATGCTAGAGAATGTGCAGAGAATTAAGGAGCATCCATAAAATGCAGAGATAAACAGACTAACAGGTAAAACAGAAAAAAAAAAATCTTTGTATTTAAAAATGTGTCATGCTGTCTAAAACTTTCATTGCTCAAGTTGTACACATATTCTCTTTTTTAATTTTTAATTTTTAAGTTGTGTTACATCCTCACCATGAACAAATTCCTGAAATGCTTGTATCTCTAGGATACCATTTTTAGTTCATGAAACAGATGAAATTATTATATTTATACCACAATGTACTTGTGATGCCTGACAACAACTGATATTAGATCAGCTATCAATTTGGAATTAAATAGAATTGAATTTTTTTTTTTAAATATAGGAGTTATAAACTTGATATTAATTCAGTAGATATTAGATCTATGTTAGAATTCATCTCAAAGAGCCAAAGTACTCAGAATAAGACCTAGTTTCAATGGAGCTTCATAGTGTCAAGTCATTACTATTTGGATTGATACTGAGTATCCCAGAAATCCACTGTAAAGTTAAACATCTCATGTGCATCTAATGGGCCACCATGCCCCAGTACCTGAATCCCTGGAATGGGAAAGAAATGCAAGAAATTGCATGATCATGAGAAATTTCAGGAAATTAAACCTATTTCAGACTGCAGGGAAAGGCAGAGAATTCCTGGTATCCCTACCAGTTTGAGTTCCTCAAGAAAGTATATCACTCAGGCATCTGTAAATTAAATTCACCTTAGATATATATTATCTAGTGTGCTTGTCTCCTGTCATAGCCAGTCTGTGCTGATTCAGAGCAAGGCAGTTCCTCCTGCTGCTGAGTACTTCTGCATTTAGAAGAAATAAATCTTTCTTGCCCAACCAAAGCCCTGAAGTATGGGTTTTGATATTACTGCTTGTCTGAATGCAGAATTTGTAGTAATTTAATAGGAATCCTTTATGCAGATGTATCACTTGGAGCAAAGTCACCTTCTGCCTTCTCCTTTGCATCCCTGCTGGGATTTAAGATGTAGTCCATGGGCCTCACTCAGCAATGGTTGTTTCCACTTGAAATGTCCAAGCAGGTGACTCAGAATATTTTCCCCTCACCAGGGCACTGATGACCTGAATATCACTGTCTAGTTTCCCTACTCTGCCCATGGCCCTGCCCAGTACTCTTTTTGTAGCATCTTGGGGCTAACAGTCCCTGCCTCAGCAATGCCACAGCAGAGGTGGTCTCCAGTTCCCCATGGCCAGATCCTGTCCTGGCCACGGGTCCTACCAAGCCACTTGCAGGCCCACATCCCAACACAGACTGTCCATCTCTAGGGAGATGCCCAGTGCCAGGGGCTGGGGCTGCCACCATTGCCCCTTCAGCTGCACTGTTCCTGTCTGGGTAGTGGGATGGGCCCCTCAGCTACAGGCTCCCTGACCTGAGGGATCCATGGCTCTTTGCTGTACCTCTCACATTTCTCAGTTTTGGGCCACTTTTTCTCTTCAAAGAAGCCATGGAATACACAACCAGTATTTTTTTTTTATGCTGGTCAGATCCCACTGAAGGCTTTGCTCTATCTGTCCCCTTGTGATGCCTAAGGGGGATATTCCTTATTTCAGAATTGCCATTGTTCACATGGAAGATATTCAAAACATGTTTTCATCTTTCCCACATCAATAGGCTGTGGCTGCAGCTGGTGAAGTGTCCCCATGATCAAAGACAGGGTAGGAAGAATGGCATTTTAAGACTGGAAACTGGATCCTATGTCCAGACTTCCTCCCACATCATTTAAGCCCCTCAGTTGCTTAGAGCACGAGACAGAAACTTACAACCTGAAAGTCTATTCTGTCCTCTGATATCATCACATACAGAAAAAGCCATGTAATTCTTCCCATCTCTTCTCACTATAATAGAGATGTTCTGCTTTACTTATGAGCAGATCCAGCACCTACATCATTCTCCAATCTTTTGGCATCTTCCCACTGCTCACCCAAAGACCTTGGACAGAAAAGCCAACTCAAAGAGACTTGTAACCTATAGTTTGTTGTTATATATACAATGTGAAGAGCAAATGGATTCATACATATCAGCAAGTACCTTGTGTTTTGATGGTTGCTTGCCTTGGAAAACTACCTCCTAACAGTATGGGGCAGATTTCTGCTCTCAGATCTTTTCTATCTCCATAGTCCCTATCAAAAAGCTATCTGCCATGAAGGATCCAACAGTCCTGACTGGGTCAGCCTGAGCCAGTAGCAGGTCTGGTTGAGTACCTGTTGCTTAAATTATATTAACTCCTTAAAGAACAACTTAAGGGAAAAAACCCCAACCCTAAGCAGTTGTTGCATTTTCCCAATCTGTATAGCACATTGTCTTTTTTTTTTCCCTGTAATTCTGCAACTTAATGGGTGCTGTCTCATTATCATTGCATCTTTTGGGTTCACTGAGCACTGTGTTGAATTCCTCACACAGTGCTGCTCAGTCTTTCAAGTAATTCTCTTGGCTATGCTACAGATGGTTGGTAGAGGTGCTGCACAGTACCAGGATTAAGTGATGCACAGTCTGCTCAATAGCAAACCTTTGCTTTACAAATGAAAATGTGGATTTTTTTTTCAGACCAGAGGTACTGAGAGTGAGGAGTCCTGTGAATCTTCACTTTTCTTTTTTTTTTTTTTTTTTTTGCAAATGAGATATAAGGTGGTAAATTTGAATCGAATTTGTGTCTTTATAATAAGTTTAACACAAAAACTAAGTGTGTTTGAACCTGGTGTTTCATGACTTTTAGTACTAAAAACATGCATCTGGATTCAGTATAAAAATAGTATGAATCCATTTTACATTAAATGGAGGAGTTTTTGCACACCTCTATGAAAAGTAACTTTTTATTATACTACAGTCCTGTGTAGTTTATTCTGTAATAGTGCTTTAAGTTAAAAGCTTAAAATTGGAGGTCATGTTTGCTCCTCATGAATATTAAATATCCCAGGATTATTTTAATAAGCATAAGGTCTCATGGTATGCCCTTGATCAGAGTTACCTTTCCACCAGTACTGGGTAGTTCCTCATGCCTGCTCAATCCAACAAGTGTCTATAAGTTGACACAATGTTTTGAAAGCAGTAAAGTTATAGACATGATATAAATGTACTAGTATATGTGAACAATGGAAAATCCATTGCAAAAACACTTGCACAGCATAAATCTCTTGGATTCTGTGAATCTTCTCTTCCCACTATCTGTACGTGGAGGAGCTATGAATGCTTGAGCACTGCTCTTGAAAAGGATAAGGAACCATGTAGCACAATTCCTATCTACTCCTCTCTCATTCCCATGAAGGATTATCTATGGCCTCTGGGGTTAGATTGTAGTGAAATATCCTAGGATTAAACACTGAGATTGTACTGGGATACTCTCCCTTTCCTTGCTTTGCAAGGAATTTGGATATCATTCTGGGGTTCCTTTCCATAGAAGCTGGGGGGTAACAGGGAGCTCAATTCTTTCAGTCTTTATATTTTTTTCCTGATATTTATTTATTTATTTATTTACTTATTTTTTGTAATGAATTTTGACCTGGGAGCAGGATGAACTCCTGACTTTATATGCCAGTATTTAGAGGTGACACTGTACTTAAAGGAAAATTTTCTCCCCTTGTTCTTTCCTACAGGATCTCCCAAATAAAGAGGGGTGTGACCTCTGTTGCACCTCTTCTTTAAATATGTGTTTTCTGTAGACATTCTTGTGCTTTTTCTTGTCTTTGTGCGATTTAAGGAGAGAGATGTGAGTCAAGAATTTGCTCTGGACTGGCTCTACAGACATTAAGGAATTCTAAGTATACTTTAAAAAGTAAGTCAAAAAATCTTCTGGCTCATACTGAAGTATTTCTTTACCTTCTTTAGTGAAAAAAGATAGGCAAAATACCATTGTTTTCAGTGTAGCAGAAAGAAAAAGTCCTTTTTTGCACCTATATTTGGTCACCTATAGTGACTCCAGTGTTTGGTACCTCAGAAAATTTTGCAAAATGGACCTAAAAGCATCTCCTATAGTGTATACATAAATTTCCCTCATCCCCTCTCTGCCAACTGAGAGAGTTGAGATATTAGCATGCATTTTGTTTGTGTACAGTCAGCTGACTATGAACATATATATACACAGAAAGTATTTGGTAGTTTTGCGACCTTGAGATATGAGCCATTCATCATTGACTAGCCTAAGAATACACATCTTGGTATGTTTTATTCATAAAGCTATATGTGTGTGTAAATACACACATATATGCAAGTAAATATTCATTTTTCTACATATTACACATTCTAATGAGTGCTACATAAAATTTGGAAATGAAAAGCAGTGGGAAAAATTCTTACAAGTGACTACTGTTTTCTCCTTTGATACCTTTCCAAATTGATGTTTCCATCTCATTGTTTTTGTATTTGTTTTTAACTTTAAAAGATTTTAAAATGGGGTATTATTTAACAAAGACAAAACTTTACCACTTTCTCATGTAAAGCTAATGTGACAATAAAACTGTCAACAAGGAGGCAAGATCAGTCTCACAAAAATCTTGAAACCTCTAAGTGGAATTTGCATAAAATAGTTCTGGTATTATTATTCACTGTTCTTTCAGTGACAGATATGTCAAGGCCTTAAAACCTAAAAGAACAATTATGCTATTGTATCTCTCGGAGGATTCAAGGGGTGTGTCTTTGGTGAAAAAGTGCTATTAGAGCTTTGAAAAGCAGTAAAAAGACAGCCCAAGGGGCTCTTTAGCTAGTCATTTTAAAAAGAATGCCTAGGCTTTAAGTGTCTTAAAGTACATTTATTCAACTCTTACTTTGTGCTTTAAAAAAACTGCTAATAATTAATGGCTGTAACATTTTTTTTTAACATTTGCATTAGCTATAAATAAAAATTCTTGATAAAACCTTTATTGATTAACTTAAACTGTGATTCTCATGAATGTTCTGTATTTCTGGCAAGCAGATTGCAAAGAATTATATATAAGCTTTTTGGTTAAGCTAATATTGAGGAAATCATTGAACAATTATAGACCAAAACAGGAACTAATCAGTAAATCCATTACTTGAACAAGATAGCTTAACATAACATGTCTGACATTAAAAATGAGGGATTGATAAGTAATGTATCATTACAGCTGGATGTGCCATAAAAGTCAGCAATCCAAATGTAATTTGATAGTAAGCGTGTTCATGATTTTAGCTTTAGTTTCCTTAGTTTGGACAAAAATATATATTTTAAATTTTCCGCTAAAGAACATGTTGGAACAAGCCTGCAAAATACAAAATTGCTAAGCAAAGAAATAAGATGTAAAATAAGTATAAACAAAATATTGGGTTTGAAAATATGGAGAAAAGAGATCTCAGAATATATATATAGAGAGAGGAAAAATCAAGATCTTAATTAGCAAACTTTTAATTGTTGCCAACACTAGCGAGCTAATAAATGAACTTTGGAAATGACCAAAAATGGTATGAAATACATTGATAATGAATACATTGGTAATGAAATACATTATTTTCATACCATTCAATGTATAACAGTGTAATTATGAACTTGGCAACCAAGTGCTAGATTGGCCAGAGACCAGGTTAATATACAATATTTGATTATGAAATTATTCATTATAAGTATGTCAGGTCTATCTCTTTCTTATCAGGATTGTCATATATCAATACGAAGTAAATGAGGAAAAAGTGCTGGCCTTAGCCAGCTAAAGTATACATTGATAGTCTATGTGGAGTACACTGAGGAAGTACTCAGTTCCCATAGTAATAGACTCTAAACAGTTACCAGAGATACACAGAAACTCTTTGAGCAGTCTGTTCAAAACATAGGAAACAGGAGAAAATATTACACCTTAAATTTTACCACAGACAGAATACAGCAACTTCCATTAAAATTCTTGTAAATAACATTGCAAGTCAATAACTTCATCGTAATATTCTTCAGATGCTCTGTATACTAACTATAGAAAAAAATACCATAAAAGCCAGAGTCATGCTAGCTATTTGGAAAAAATAAGTTGTAAAGTTTTTAATAGTGATCACTCTAGCAGACTGTAAGCAGTTAGAAAGTCTGATGAGGTATATATAAGATTATGTCCATATCATTTCAATTTTGTCATGCCAATATTTAGGTAAAGCTGGCAGCAGTCAATTTCTGATTCTGTATATTAATCTACATTTTGTGTGCTATTCACTTAGTGCATTAGTACCTATTCTAATTAAACTCGGGATGAAACTTTAAGATGTAGCATGAATTTCTTCAGTACTTGGGTTTTGCAGTTCATTTTGCAGTAACACTGCTGGAAGTTTTGTCATCTTACAGAGATGTAGAATCAGGGCTTTTGTTTTGTGATTTTTGTCACGTGTTTGCTGGATGCATGCAAATGTGTATTTCTGTGTAGATAAATCAGCAGAGTTATGCTTCTGTATTAGAAGTTAATTTATTGCAACATTCTAATGCTGGCACTTGTGCCCACATGCATTTTATCACACTATTAGGTGATTTAGGATTCAGCAACAATATATTATGCAAGTGTGGATGGATAACATTTTATAAACATAAGACTGATTCATGCCTCTTATCCATCCTTGAATTTTAGGATTGTTACTGACTTTGCATGAAAAATTCTCCACATCCTTCCTCAACGTACAGTAGTGTTTTTTAAAGATTAGGATTTAAAAAGCAGAGCACAATTGTCAGATTTTAAAATACAGTTAGGTTTTCTTTCCAGCTGCATTCTTTGTTAAAAGCTGCTTAAATCCCCATATATTTAATGATGTCTTTTTAATGACTTTTCCTGATTTAAACCCTTTCTCCATAATTTAATTTTTCTTCTCCTTTTCTTTTTGTCCTCAGCTAATGTAAGAGCATTCTGACAGGACCATATTTAATTAAGGAAACAGGCCAAATTATGTCCTCAGTTAAAACCTATTCAGCTCCAAAGTTGATGGGCAATGTAGAGATAGAGACTGAGGTGGCATTCATCCTAGCTGATAGATTTTGTAAAGAGCTCAGTAAGAATGGGGCAGCAGTCAAGCACAGACATTGCTCTGCAAATCTTAAGTGGACAGGCAGGAGGGGAATCACAGTTTTTATTCTGAATGCTTTAGGCAAATGTAGTCTCACAATCTCTTTTCCTACCCCAGTTCTTACCAGTCTTTTCTGCACTTTTTCATGTAGGCATTTCATCAGAAGAGTGTGCTGACAAGGAATTTAAAAGAAAATAGGGCAGTGGCCTTGCTATTTGGCTAAAAAAGGGTAGCAATGAAGAGACCATTATTAGTCTGACAGAGAAATAGGGAGTCAGCTGTCAAAGCTGGAATTGGTGCTAAGGTGGTGGGGAGGAGGTGCAATAAGGGCCACCTTGAATAAATAAGCAGAGCAGAGCTCTGAAATGGGGGAAGGAGCTTAAATGTCATAATCATGGGATTGATGGATTCAAGGTGTGGGAAAGATACATTGGGTCAGACTCAATGGCAAGACAGATATTCCTCAGTTGTAGAGGAGAAGGTGATATGAATATGTGGGAGGTTAGAAAGGAAGAGATGTACTGCATGAGGTAATTGAGGTAAAAACAGAAGATAAGGTCCTGAACAAGTGTTTTAGAGAAATGGTCAGAAAGAAATGTGTACTACTGAAGTCACAGTTCAAGGAGAAAGGAGAGAATTTGGACACAGCCTGCTTATAGGGGGAAAAAAAATAAGAAACCAAAGAACCTATCAAAGCTGTGGGCCAACCCAAGAGAAAGGGTTGTGGTTTTATTATACATAGTGAGTGATGTGAGCATGAGATTCACTTACAACAGCATTTCTGAAATGTGATCAAACTGATGTGTTTGCAGTTGTGTGATTCAGAGAAGTTGGCCCTTTTTAATTTTTTTCTTTTTCTGAAAGAGAATGGATGTATCTAGGTGATAGTAACAGATATTGTCCTGGATCTACCATCCTAGTTCCCACAGAATGCTTTAGGAATGGCTTTTTCAGACATAGCCTTTCTGTTCTTTAGAAGAAAAGTCTTCCTTTCTCTAAAAGTCTCTAGAAGTCACCACACATCTTTTTGGATAAGTGTATGTAAGTACAGAATTATACCCTGTATGTGTCAGTAGATTTGTGCACTTTGCCATTAGGTAAAAAATTTTGCATTAAAAATAGAAGCATGTATGGCAGATACTTCTCCTAACCCCTCAGTGTCCAGTTCTCTGGAACATGAAAGGAAGATATTAATATTTCCAGGAAATAATGATTTGTTCAGATTACTACACTACAAAATATTTGTTTGTGTCTCGTAGCATCTTGATGTGACTGAGTTATTTACATTGCTGTGGAGAGTGTATTCAAAATGTAAGGCTGTATATAAGTTTACTAGTTTTGGAGCTTTGGGGACAAGGACTATTATTTGTAGTATATCATGAACAACACCAAGTACAAGAGGGCCTGGACCTGCTGAGTCCTTCAGGAGCTGTTGCAATAAATCATAGTAGTTTGGGAACAGTGTCTTTCTAACGTTGCTTTTACTGTTTTAGTTTAAAGTGAAATGGAAGGATCATCTTGACAATACTTGCTGGTTTTGGTTTTTGGTATTGGTATTGTCCTTATGGGAAATTCACTAAAATATGTTGTGTCAAGCATTGACCCTGGCAGTTGGTGAAAACTGAAAACTGGGCAGTGTGAGGTGTGTATTTGGCAGGTGTGGGAGCAGGAGCTGCCCTCCACCATTTAGTACCTCTCTCCTTCCTATCAAAATGAAAGGACATAAATGTTCTGCCATGTTTATGGGGTCAGATATAGGTCTGAGGACAGGTTGTGCTGCATTATCAGTGCTTCAGGAGAACCCTGGAATTGGTCCTGTCTCCCAGAAAAATGATAGGTAAGGTGATAATTTAAAAATGGATTGAGAACTGACCTCCGAGTTAAACTTCTCCAAATCCAGCTGCTTAGGACTTTCTTGCCCAAAAGCTTTAGTTGCATGTCTTAAATTGGAGGTAGCTTAATACTTTCTGGATTTCAGTGTTTTGAATAATTCAGATGGTGTCACCTATCATCAGTCTATGCATCCTCTGCCAGTCAGGATTCTGACATTGTCTGTGGGTGGGTAATAAGAGTTCCAGTACCTGAAAAGTTTCATTGTACTCCCTGCTGTTTCAGATCTGAAGAAGGGCTTGCATGCCTGAAAGCCTGTCTGTTCTTTTCTAATGATGGCAATTGATTTAACAAATTCTATTACCTTTCTGTACTAACCATGCCTCTAGTCTATTGCTCATTGCACTGTGCTGCTTTTTTTTCCCCACAATTGCCCTTAAAATACAACCTGTTCCTCTTCAGTTTTCTACTTCTGTTCCTGTCTTCATAGTTTTTTTTCTATCATATCATTTTCATATATTTATTTCCCATATATGCTACCCTGTTTTAATTTAAAAGGCAGAACATAAAATACAAGTTTAAAAATAACATTTTCTAACTATGCTGGTTATGCTGTCTTGAGTTGCCATTCACACCTATTTTATTTTTTTGTTCCCATAACCTTTGCTTTTGAAGGCTTCAGCATTCTCCTAATACCAGCCTGTTTCAATGGATAGCAGCACTGCAGGATAGGCTCTAAAAAAACCTAGTTAGAATAAGATTTGTCTCGACAAGAATGTCAGTCAAAAGTTTGATCTGACAACTTTTTCATCTCACAATTTGGCAGAAAATTTTCAGAGGATACCAGAAAATCATTCAGGTGGGTAAATATTGAAGTTTATTTGATTATATTTTTTTTCTTCCCCAGTCACTGAGAGAACGTGCCATTTCCAACACAGGAATTCACTGAAATTATCCAGTCCAGAGTGACTAGTCTTTTATAATGTTCCAGTGCACTATGTAAATTACTTAGCTAAAACCAATTTTTTTCACCTGGAATGAAGTTTAGGAGTATGTAACAGTTTTTTATGATTGTTTAATTTTATATTTCTCTTTAAATTCCTTTCATTCTGCCCATGCAAGAGCTTTCAATTTATGTTTTTTCTATTGAGGGCTTTTTTAAGGATACATTTTTCTTATGATACATTTTTCTTACATGTCTAGGAATTCTTAAGTATGCAATCCTACTGTTCTATGATCCTACTTCTACAATATTATTTAAATTGGTATGGTTCCTGTAAAACAAACAGATTCTGTAATTTTGTGACTTTTCCAGAGCCTAATGATTTTGCATTTTCTTTCCTGAGTTTCTGGGAAAAGCTAAGTAGGAAATACATTATTTTCTCTGAGAGTTGAAAGTTCTTGCTGGTTATATTTGTTAGTCTGTGACTTGCTATATAACTTTGGATTAGTTGTAAGTAGATTGCAGCTCATCCCAGCCATTCTGTCAAACTTCAGTGCTCATTTTGAGGGATTTTCTTCCCCATTTTTTAAATGATTGTACCTCCTTCATGTTTTCTGGAGGGTTAGTGTTTGGAAGAACTTGGTAATGCATCAACTTATATGGCCACTAAAAAGTCTCCACTATAAAGATATTAAAAAAGGTAAAAAGAGGGAGTTTTGGTCATAACACACATTTCTTTTTCCTATTTTCTTTTATCCATCTCTTTCATCAAAGTATACACTCTCACAGACAGTTTTGCATACAAGTCAATTGGAAGTAAAGTATTATGACATTTTCAATACACTCTTGAAACACATCCTGATTATTCTCTTTCCTGTCTCAAAATTGTTCTTACTTCCCAAAGACATCACATAGAAGTTAATGTAGAAATGACCTGTTAGGAGATTTCTAAGGACCTGTCAAATCAGGCACATAAATGAAGGTAAATTTCAAGTATTACTGTAACCTATCACTTCCCCATCATACTCAAAATATCTGTCAATGAATGTACTGAAAAAAAGGTATTCAAACCAACTTGTTGCAATAAACAATACTGCAGCAAAAACAGTATTCTAAAATTTCATGTGACCTTTTGAGAAAAGTGTTTATTTCATGGGGAGTTTTAGGAGAAAAGTGTCATTTTCATGTAAATTCAGGGGATTGGAAGGTTTTACTTGGGAAGTGAAAGGTGTACAAGCCTAATAACGATTAATGAAAGCAACATTCTCTTACCAGTGTATACTAATTGCCTCATATCATGCTGGAAAAATGCAGAAACATGATGTTTTACTCCATGTATGTTGTAATGAAGCTTTACATTAATTCCTAACAGGTCTAAAATGGATTTTTAAATCACTATCTTTTGGATATCTGCAGGCTATCTCTGCAGGCTCAAATTGTTCTGCCTCCTTGTTGTAACCTAGAAGTATTAAGGTCATCTAAAGCTTGGATGTCTAGCCCACGTGAATAAACAAGTGTGGTTGATTATTTGAACAGACTATGTGATGCTGAGCTTTCTGTTATTGCTCCTTTTCTTTTTGCTCTTTGAGGTTTATGGGAGCACGGACAGTGAACACTGCACATTCAGCCAGTGGTGGGAACAGTTTACTGTTGAATTTGAAATGAATGTAAAATAAAAAGTGAGAAAAATCAGAATAAATTTAGGGTTTATTTAGATTTTCAGT
Organism: Corythornis vintsioides; assembly: GCA_025447755.1. Taxonomy (NCBI): domain Eukaryota; kingdom Metazoa; phylum Chordata; class Aves; order Coraciiformes; family Alcedinidae; genus Corythornis; species Corythornis vintsioides. The sequence goes on from JAOEGS010010585.1 coordinate 97,047, forward strand.
GATTTACTTCCCTTCTCTGCTATAATCATGTATAATGTAATCAGTGAGAAAGGTGAAAAATATAACATGTATCCTTCAAAAGGGCAGAAACTGTGGAATCTATTTCCAAAACTTCAATCTTTCCCTGGAAGTCTTGCCTGCTTCCAGTGGAGAATGCTAATAGCCAGACTGAACCTATCAACAGAACATAGCTTAATATAATTTCACAAGGTAGTGATAGCTGCTCATATGTGGTACAAGAATTTTACCTCCCTTAGCCCTTTACAACTGAGATCAGCTCTGGAGCAGTGGTCAGATTCCAGGCAGATGTAGGCAACTATTGAGCCCCATCTTTGAGAAGGCTGCAAAGATGGTACCAAACTATAGAAATCCCTAAAACTAATCTTATTCATGCAGTTTGTCACCTTGAGATGCAATTGCATGGGAATGAATGATACTGCATGGTTTTAGCTCTGCTGAACTAAGAATAGAAACATGTTTTCATAAGATTTGTATACATAAGATATGTAGAATTACTGAATTAAATTACAGAAATGTGCTGTTAAGGCTCCCTTATTTGCTGATTATTAATCTCTCTAACTGTGCTTGAATTGGATTCTAAGTAGCCTAAAATAGCCACAAACTAAGAGAAACTTTATGGTATCCCCAAAGTGGTTTGAAAACCACTTCCAGAAAAATGAGGAGATGGATTATAACCTGGGCATAGTGCAGAAAGAAATTATACAGTATCTCTCATACAGAATGCTTAATAGTGAGATGACTCTGTGGAGCTGTAACTTTAAAAGGTAGTTTTATTGACTTACTGAATACCAGTAAGTCCAGCAAAAGATTAAACATTATCTCAGAGAAGTCCACCATACTTTAGCAAGAGATCAAATAATTCAATTAAAAGTGCACTGGGAGTTAAAATATATATATATAACAAAGGTTTATGTAGTTCTGATGAGGCCTCCCTAGGGAACAGGTAGAGGCACAGCAGGTGAGGAGGAGATAAAGGAGGGGGTAGATGGGTGGGCAATTATTGTTATTCTAGAAGGAGGAGGTAGAACAAATTATTCTAATGGTGGTTTTTAGGAATACATCTCCAATGCACAAGCTTATAGCAATAATTGAATGTGATAAAATCCTAGACACTGAACTTTCTTTTAGCACAAACATGTCAAGACAAAAATATCTAGTCGTGTAAAGACCCTCCACCCCCTTCCTGACATCATGGTTCAACATTACTCATGGTTGGCAAACTTACCCTGAACTTGCTGAAACATTTTATCTAAAAAGCCACAAGAGGGTGAACACCATCAACTGCATTTACCTCACAGTAGAAGGGAGCAAACTACACTCACAGCACAAGAAGAGAAGCTTGTTTGCATTATATCTGCTATAGATGGTTTTTTTCAATATTTACAATATGAAACTGTATGATATTAACTGGACATGAGCATTCAGGATCTTTCTTTATGCTCTTATGAAGATCTAGAGGGTATAACTTTTTATACATTGAGGGTTTTTTTAATAGATCCTTTGGCAAATGAATTATCTACCATGCCACATCTTCCTTGAGTGGGTAGAACCTTAGGCCTTCCATCACATTGTGCAGCACCCAAGTTTTGAAGTTGAACCAATTTTATTTCTAGTTCACAAATTATTTGACAGAGTCAAGTGTAGTCATGAGGTGGAAAAGTGGTGATAGATGACTATGATTAATAAATTTTGAAGAAAAGTGCCCCAAGAAAGCTGTGCAGATGTATTCAGCTGCATAATATCAAATTTCCATGAAAAGGTGAGACATCAATATGCTAGAAGAACTCCCATTAATGGAATCATAATTAGTGCAAGCTACTTACATCCTATGCAAAGTCAACTTTCCCTTGTCACAGATAAGAAGTAATAGTATTTTAGTAAAGCTTGATGCTTTGTTAACCTTTATTTCCAAATGGACTTTAATTCAAACCCTCTCTCAGATAATAATTCAAGATTGGAATTGCTTACTAGATCTCTATTTGGAATTGTGCTTGCTATATATCTAGCTTATGAAATGCTGAAATTACGTTTTGATGTGCAGGAGTATGGGTTGCTCAAGGACCCTGGGATGTTACTTGGGTGTGAAAACAATTTGTTTTTTAATGGATATATATTTCAGTCTTATCTGTGCTGCTGTTGGCTGTAATCTTACTGAAGACTGTATGGATTACAGTATTCATAGATTCATAGATTCATAGATATTAGGGGTTGGAAGGGACCTAGAAGATCATCTAGTCCAACCCCCCT
>JAOEGS010010585.1:100224-114334 GCA_025447755.1 Corythornis vintsioides
GTTGACCCTAAACCTCTTGTGCTCCAGTTTGCACCCATTGCCTCTCGTCCTGTCATTGGATGACATTGAGAAAAGTACCAGGGTTGATGGACAAAGAATAGTTGCAATGGATTCAAAAGAAGTCCATGTATAGCTGCCAGTTGAGAAATAGATCCTGTTTGTCAATATAATATGAATAATACAAATAAAATCTAGGAAATTGAGTTCTTTTGAGTTTGGTGTAATGCCACTGAAAGCAGTGAAGCTTCTCTGATTTATAGATGATGAGCCTCTCAACTGTAATATTTTATTATTGCATTGTAGTGGATAATTGAATATGAGGAAAATGTGCACATTGTATAGATTTTATTTTTTTTTGTAACAGAAAAACAGGATTTTGCCAAACTTCTAATGAGAAGTCATTCTTAGTGTGTAAATTCCATTATTGTCGTTGTATGAATGTGTAAAGCATGACCCATTTTCTTTATATTAAACTGATCAGTATTAGTTATCAAAGCATTTTCTGTAGTTCACTACCCCGCTCAAATAGCAGACTTTGCAGCAATATTACTTGATAAGAAAGGGTTAAGAAGTGACAGATAAAGAGCTCCAAGTGTCATTGTTTTAGTACCAGTAATGTTATGTCTCTACTACAGCACATAAAGAAAAGAAGAAATGCTGACAAGAAAAAAAATTACACTTTAAAAAACTTTCTTGAGTCTAAGGAAGGTACTTTTACATTTGTGCCAGTTACAGTAATTAGTAAACTTGTTCTTAATAGTGTTGTTAAAATGTAATTTTTTCACACTCTCTCTGACTTTGACACTGCTGCTTTTTAAAACTTCATTTTGCACTTTGTTCCATTGTTCTTTAATCTGCTGCACTTTGCATTTAGTATCACTGAAATTTCGCACTTACTATGTCAATAACATCTGGCAAAATTGCCACCTATTAAGAGTAAGTGTTCTTTTTTCTCCTGTGAGAAATGTGATGGTGTATTATATTGGTTTCCCTTGAGAGGCTAAGGAGACAATTTTAAAGCAGATAAATGCATTAAAGAAATAACCTGAACTACAAGAGAAGGTTAACGAAAGTCAGAAACTTTTTACTTCTTTTTTCAACCTTTTTTTTCCTTTGATAAAGCATCCCTGTGTATGTGAGGAGTGAAAAAATAGTTCAGTTATGCAATCTTTTGCACCTTTGGATGTATGTTACATTTCATAGTGCTGCTGCAGGACACGTTGTTCCCATAGGCTTTTATCTACATCAGTATTTTTCTGCCCGGGTTGGATACGTGTCAGCTTAACAATGCTTTTTAGTAGGTGTGGTGGTAAGTTTAGCACTGTTGGATGATTGTCAAAACACAGGAATGGTTTTTCAGAGATGCTACAGACAGGAACAGATCTGGTTTTGAGTTCTCCACCTCTGTGGTCAAGCACCATTCCAGTTCACTAGCCCGTGGAGCAAACACCAGGCTCCTTCTCACAGCACAAAATGTTCTAGTTAAGCAAGACAGGGTAGATTTTAGTGAAGTCATCACCCTAGGCTCCTCTGTACCTACCAGCCCATCTAGAAAACTTCCTGATATTTTGCCCACTTTGGACATGCTGTTTTCACTAAGACCTTCCTGAGTTATGACTTACACATGCATGCCTTCATATAGTCTGGCCTTTAAAGTGCAGAATATTTTGCTGAAATGAGCAGATATCTCGAGTAAGCCTGTGATTCTTATTGTTAGTAAATGAACCTTACAGAAATTTACAGGAGTACATCCTGAGTGACTAATTTCCATTGCCATGGATAAAATCCAGGTAAAAGTGAGCCACCACCCATGCTGAAATGATGCAGAACTTCATATAATTATGCACAAGGTGAGGAAGGAAAATGTTTCCCAGAAGGAAATGCACTGTTTACACTATGGGGTCAGTTTTCCTAATTCTGCTTCCCATGTCATTGCAGGAATGTGAGCTGGGAAGGGCTGAGGGAAATGCAGTGTCTTGCAGAGACCATCAAAGTCCTAGGGAATCTTTCCATTGATTTTAGGAGAGCTTTGGCCTGAGCTGACAGTATAAATGCAAACTGCATGTCCTGACAGAGAAACTAGGAGGGGTGAGAATATAATAAACAGCCATGGGGATGGGGGGACTGTGGTACTTTTGGCTGATTTTCATGTCTGAAAATCCCCGTGTCAGGACTCAGTGTTGCAAACACAGTGATATCTGACTTTGCATGTGGGATGTGAATTTTGTATCCAGCTACACACGCAGCTGCAGTTAGCCTAATGAGAGCTGTGCATACATTGAATCACAGACAGAGTAGACTTGAGTAGAAAAAGATCTGTCCCCATGGAAAAGCAACTTAACAATTAGACTAAAGGAATAGATTGTTCTAAAATTGGTACACTTGAACTTTATTCAGCATATTGTTAAAGAATAAATAGACACATTCTTCAACTTCTCTGTATAGATAAACGTATGAGAGTTAAAAACATAAATGGCTTGAATTTGATGTTTGAATTGAAAAGAAATTTCATTCGAGTAAAGAAACATAGGGATGACTTCAGTGCCTTAGTGGCTTTGATATATAAGCCTATTATAGAACGCATATCATCTGAAATAATTTGAACTAACAACATTACAGATTTGCTATCTAGCTATAGCTACCTTGCTATGGTTTTCAATTTGCATGTAATATTTATAATGGCATTTATTAGATTGTTTCAGTATAAATCTACCTGGGTGATTTGTTACTGCTGAAACTTTGAAAGTATGTCTTTGAGTATAGAGAAACAGCAAACTAAAGCATGCTTGAACATCTTCACTGCTTTCTTCCTTCCTTCCTTCCATGTATACAATTAAGGCTCAGATATTTGCATCTGAATTGATCCTGTATTATAATATGGAGTTTACATGCCACTAGTTATAAATAATGAGGCAGCAAAGAACAACAGTTGTATTTCTCCCCACAGATTTTCCTTTTTCTTAATTTTTCTCTTTGTTTTTTATTGGTTGCAAATTAAAAATTCTTTTCCCTGATAAGAATGTATTTTCTTCTGACAAAGTGAGTCTTCTAACACTTCTTATTTTAAAATATTTTTGTGTATAAAAATGATATTATTAACAATACACAAATAAGACTCTAGTAAGCACAAACGTGAATCAAATGCTCATGTGCTATCCAGTGTGATCCAGTGTGATACTGCAGGGCTCTTAGTTAGCCTTCCTTTAAATTTGTCACCTTCAATTTTCTTAATTTGGAAAAGACAACTTGTTTTCTTATTCTAATAATCCACCAAGAATTTACAGTTGTGGTTCATTAACTTCCAGTTGGAGACAGAACTGGAGACTCCAGCAAACTCTTGAGGTGACTGCATGACTAAACTGCCCCAAATCCATTATTTTTCTGCTTAAAGACATGGTAGATTACATGCAGCTAGTTCACGTGAGCCTTGTTCACACTTTGCAATGCTGTTCTTGGTAGGTAGTTCCCATGATTTCCTGGGGAGGATTCAGAGAGTAAGTCAAGGTTTGGCAACTTTTCAAAGTTGAGGTGCCAGATGGTATTTTTCTTTCCCAAATTAGAAGTTAAGCGTGCTGTTAGAAACGCAGCAAGGGCTGGGAGATACTGCCTCTCACAGAAGCAAGATGCTGCCAATCACCTTATTGGAGGTATCATCTCTCTGAACAAAGCTGTAGTTTCTCAGCTCCTGTGGAGTATGAAAGGTGGGGAAGCCTCTCCCTCTCACAGGTGCCCCTCTGAAGTTGCACTTCATCTCCCAGCTACCAAACCTGCATGATCCCTGCTGTGTGCCACTAAGTGAATGTCTGCGGACCATCCACGCTGAGAGCTGGTGATCCCTAGAATAAGAATTTTGTTAACAGAGCAGAGATGTCATCATCTAACCCCAGTCACTGGAACAGTGGTGTCCCTATCTGATAGTTGTTTCTCTGTGTGCTCCTTATTTTTGTTGTCCCCATGCTGTGGCTGTTTCTGAGGTGGTTTGCTTTTTTTTTTCCTCCAAATTCAGATTTAATTAGGTGACTAAAAGGTCAGGCCTTCAAGCTATCTTTAGACAGTTACGTTCACAGAAGATGCTTCAGGAAAAACACATTTGTTGCAGGTAGGCAAGTGATTTAGCTGCCAGCTCCTGTTTTCTGGCACCCAAAAGTTGGCAAAGACAGTAGTCTACTTGCCTGTTCAGCTGCAGCCTGTCAGCTGAAAGTTGCTGCATTTTGCATTTCTGAGTCTCTTTTATGTCACCAGAGGTCGTGATCCTTTGTCTGGGAATCACTGAACTCATTTGTGAGGGCAATCTTGCAAAACAGCAAGCACTGAACCTCCACAGAGACACCTCGTGGCATAAGGTCCTTTAAGTTTCTTACTTTGAGAACTGACAAGAGCAAGAAATGTTAGAAAAAATGGCACCTTTTATAACCTGTGAAATTAGAGATTGTTTTGTGCTGCTAACCATTGAGAATGGAAACACTAACATACTCAAGTGAGAGATGGACTTTCTGGAGCAAGTAAACACAGATCCATCCAGGTGAACTGGCAATTTTCAGACTAAATGTAGTCTCATTGCTTCTCAACTGTTTTAATGGAGCAGGTGTAGCCAAGATGTGGGTCCTGGGAGGTCTCAGTGCTTAACCCAGTGAGAAAGTCATCTCATAAAACCAGGTAGGAGCCCTACTGGGTTATCTGAATTCACAGTGGTGGGAAGATCTTTGGAGGACATGATCACTGGTCTTCTTTGGCAGCTGTGCACCTGTCAGGTAGCAGAGTGGCTCACTGGTTTCTCAGGCATGAGTGTGGCATTTCTCATGAATGTGGACATCAGCAGATTCAGACCTGACTAGAGATTGGGGCATGTTTAGAGGACCAGAATCTCTTGTCTATTCCCAACTAACATCTCATCTCCTACTGTATCAGGAAAAAAAGTGCAGAAACCTCTGTTGATGCTTTCTCCACCAACCTACCAACTTAGCATCAGATTTAAACAAAAAAGGAACACAAACCAGCTTGACATTTAGCAAGATTGCTCTGATACAACAAATATGTTGCAAGCCTCAAGACAGGTGCATTACCACTATGAAGGATTTTGTTATGAATGTTCTCATTACAGTGTGTCATGGATAACTAACAGCATACATTTTTGTGCCCTGAGGTTCAGCTTTGCTGTTGTTATGTTGTTGTCACATGTTTTTATGTTAATCTTTTAGATTAAATGTAAATATAGAAGTCTTTATTCAATTAAAGTCATTAAAAGATGGGAATTGAAATAGAATGGTGAGAAGTATAAGTTCTGTATCCTTTTAAATATGAAATTACTGCATAAGAGTGAACACATGCAGTACAGTAACTCATGGAACAAAACCAGTAAAGAGCAAAAGCAATCTCAAAACCTGCTAGTGCTCTCTTTTCAGGAGGTAAATCTTCAAAATCTACTTAAGTAAGCTTTTTTTACTCATTCTATGTGATATGGGTAATGTATATCCTAAGTTCTGCATGTGAATATTCACATGCATAATGCTAGGTATTTACTCTCTCTTTGGTTTCTAGATGACACCTTAAAGACTGCTACTGACTATAAATCACTTTATTTTTTACCTGCAGCAAAATAATAGACTCTTTTCATGTGTTTATCTACCTTCTAGTAAACAGCCCAGTTGATTGATATATTTTAGCTCTAGACTTTTGTTGTAAACTGTATTCTGATCAGATTTGACTGCAATAAATAGTCCCATTATTTTTATTTAAGTGGTTTCAATAGACTACTAACAGTAACCTGGAATAATGCAGCATGTGCATGACAGTGCCATCCAGCAAGGAGGAGGAAAAACTGCCAGTGGAGCCAAAAGAGCAAAATGCAACCCACCACACTATGTAGTAGACAGCCAGGAAACCTCTTCTCTGTCCTGTATCAGGTAGGCCTATATGGAGTGTGGCAATTATCTGTCCCTTATCAATAATTAATAATTTTCACTTGCATTGTTCTTTCAAGTTACTATACCTTCTTCATCACCATACTCTCTGTGTGTCTTCTGTGCATTTCCATAACTGTCACATGATTGTTTTCTTGTACTCTTCTTGGGCAGAAAGACACACAGAAAATTCTGGATTCTTTTTTATAATCTGTAGGGCACTGCATATATATTGCTAAATGTTTGGAAAGAAACCATCCCAGTCATTGGAGGCAGGGTGGATGGTGATTTTTGCTGCCTTCCTCTCCCAACAGAATGTCAGCTGCAAAATAAAAAAAAAAAATAATAATTGTAAGTGCTCAGAGTATGAGTCTATATTGCTTTGTATGTGTTTAGATTAAGTATTTTTCTTTTGATAGTTCTCAATGTCAGTTGTCTTATGCATTGCAGCTTCTCTGCATACAGCAGTCATGTGCAATCCAGCAGGGCATTTAACTGAGCATCATATTTGCCACTTCCTTAGAAGTAGGTTTGCTGAGGATCTTTACCTTTCTCATGACTGTGACAGCAGGACCAGGGCTGACAGAGTTCAGATTTCTCTACCTCTCCATCACAGACAGAAGTTGTTGAGGAACCTATATGACCGGTGTAAGTTAGCATAGCTTGGCAACAGCTCAGCTCTGCAGTCAGACAGCCTGTTCTGGCTGCAGATGGTACCCTGATTTCTCCCTGCTTAAGCATCCCCTCAGCTCACACCCAGGCTCCTGTTGAAAGTTGCTGCCTCCTTGGGTCTACTGGCATGAGTCACAGAATGGCTGCCTTCTAGTCTCAAACTGGTGCAGGTTAAGGAAATAGTTTTTATTAAATCAGGTTAGGGAACATCAAGGTGAGCAAGCAGTGGCAGCCATAAGGAAGCAGATAAGAGGTGAGCAGGTGAGGGGGTGTCATCTGCAGTGGAAAGAGGGTGCCCGAGTGCCACGTAAGTGGTGTCAGAACCCCTGCCAGTTTTCTGAGATGGGAAATGAGAGAGGTTTTCTGTGCCCTCCCTTCCTTTTTTTTCCTGGAACAAGTCTAGCACCTGTATAGAAGTGTATCAAACTTAGTGCTTAAACTTATTTATTATTTTAAGGGGTGAAACTGCTCTTACCCTGGTCACTGTATAGTTTCTCTAATGTGCTAGTCACAGGTCAAGTATAAGGAGTAGGATAAACTACTTTCTTCCACTAGCTGTTTTGTGGGGGGTGTTTTGAGTTCTGTTTTTATGTACTAGGCTAATTGATTAGATCTTCTTTTTCATTTTCCTTTATCTAGTTAATATCAAAGGCCTACCAGTGTTACAGATAGCTCACAAGCACTCCATTTTGAGCAGCAATCAGCTCCAATCTCACAGGAAAGCTATACATAGTTCTGGTCAGAACTTCAGCAGTAACAGCTTTAGGAAAACAAATTATTATAGGAAGTGATTGATGTACTGACTAAATAGGTTGCAATCTTCCCCTGCAGTAGGTGGTGCTCACTGCTTAAATAAAATTAAGTAGTGACAGTGATGGGCATACCAGTTTTTGGTTGAGCCCTAAACCCGAGGATTGACAATTGTGATGTGGAAAAAAAACAACCAATCTATGAGAGAGAAGAGCTTTGTTTCATAGAATGCATTCTATCTACCTAACCTTAACTTTTGCAGTTTCACTTAAAAATATTTTTCCTAAAACTCTTCTGTATGCTGTCTTGCTTCAGGGACACCTGGTATGTTTTATTTCAGAGGTGGTTCCTTTTCATTAGTTTGTGCAATACTGCATGTATTTCAGGACACTTTAGAAATGTCTCAGAATACCAGAAATGTTAAATTTTTATATGAACAATACTATTTTTGGTAAAAAAAAAAAAGATTTATGTTTTATAAACAGTATCATCAATGAGAATTCGGCCCAGATTTTTTTGTAAACTCCTAAAACTTGTGTTTTGGGCACCAAAATATCTTCAAAGATCTTCAGTGTCGTGTCACTGATGTGTCTCTGTGGACTTGAATTTGTTCCAAATTCCAACTACCTGCTTATGGCTCTTCTCAGCCCCGATGCTCTGGCAGGTGTCCTGCTGACAGGCATACCTGGCATTGCTGCTGCAGGTCTCCACAGATGATGAAGTCTGTGCCTTGACCTCTCTGGCTTTCCCTGTTTCAGCAGCAGCTTTCTGGTTCATCAGCAGTGCTGCACCTTTCATGAGCAAAGCAATGGGACTGCAGGTAAAGGGTATGTGTGGCCTCGAGTGATAGTGAGGAGCATGTTCCAGCACTAGGTCTTGAACAGAAGTGGTCATGGAAATTAACTGGAGGTCCATGTGCTCCTTTGTACTAAATTTTTGGAATTCATACTGGAGTTTTGTATCTGGGCCATCCTGAAATATTTATGAAAGTTTCCATCAAGATCTGAAGTTTTGATTTATGTCTAGAATGGTCTTGAACTGGATGTTGCATTTGTGAGGTCTGCCCTCAGTACTCTGATATTGGTCAGGTGCTTGGATATTATTGCTTTAAAAATGAAAAATACTTTTCTGAATAGTGAAAATCTCTATTTTGAGAATTTTGTGCAAAACAGCTGGCCTGGTTACCACAGCAGAATAAAAATAGGAATTTAATTAAAGATTATGTGTTAGAAAATTTGTAGTTTGATTTACTATTTACAGATTTGCAGATCATTATTAATGCTCCATAGTAATATTTCACCTGGTTATAACACATATTCATCCCTTCATGTTTCTAGAGCCCTTGGAGAACTTAGTAAAGAGCTGCTAGAGAAGTGCAAAGTGCTATTAAATAAGTTTTAATTTCCAGCTGTTTTCCCTGCAATAGATTTTGCCTAAAGTAAGAATGAATATTAAAGAAAAAATGTAACTTTTTCTAAAGCACATTTCTCAGCATGCTGTCCATCTTTTTTTTTTTTCCTCGATGATTCTTAATTTTAGTTTGGTTTAATTATTACTTCATTATTTTAATAATAAAAATTCACCAAGGCTGATACTTGTCTCATGAGGTAAATCTCTACTCCAGAAAAATGAAGTAAATCTCTCCTTTCAAGTCAAAATATTCTTCTGTAATGTTTTGGTTTTTTTTTTTTTAATAAATATTGCTATAGTGTTTTATAATGTCTTTTGTATAAAAATCATGCCTCTCTTGAGTAATATGTTGGTCTAAGAACCTCAGAGATATAAAAATAAAATCCTTAGCTCATTACCTTAAACCTGGCATTTTCTAGATGCGGTGTTCTGCATGGCTTGATTTTGTTTTGTTTGAAACCATAGTATTTCTATTACTGTAGAACCTTTTGAAACACAGGCTGTTAGTGTGCTAATGTAAATTGTAGAAAGGAAACTAATTTGTGCTGTTTGCTTAGGACATAACCAAGTGTTTTTCTTATTTGAAAAAAAAAAATAAAATACATTGATGTAAGGGTCCATGAGTTAAACTGCAACCCTTTGTGTAACAAGGAACAAAAGGCACCTGAAAATACATGTAAAATGTGTTTTAGGCTGCAACAATGAAGTCTTTCAAAACAATGCTGTCACTGTTTCAGTACTTTAAAGTGACACTGAGATTTTCAAGTATTAATAAACATCCAGGGGGAGCTAGGGAGTAGCAATTTTGCTTTTTCTAATGGTATATAAGGAAATATGAATGCAGAGAAAAGTAATATAAATGACTAATTCTTATTTTGGGGTTGGATTTTTTTTTTTTTTTTTTTACTAGGAACTTTTGATGAGAAACTGGTCAGCCATTCTGAGAGTGGTGGAAAGCCTGTCAAGGTCACTGGCAAGGACAAGAGTGTCAATTAGTATGCAGATCAGAGCCAAGGAGTTCAAAGGTATTGTTCCAATTCAATCACATTAGCTAGGCCAGTAATGAACAAACGGCATGACCTTAATCAGGGAGCCTGAACCACTCATTGAAGGGAAGTATGTGTGTCTGTGTATGTATTTGGGGGGGGACAGGAGGAGGGGTTAAGGTGGCAAAAAGGATGTGGTTTCTTTTGTTGTTGTGTTTGGCTTGGTTTTTTTTTTCTTAATTTTTTGGTTTTTTTTTTAAAGGGACAGCAAGCCCAGTTTTTGCTTAATTAGCCGCCAGTAATGGAAACATTTTGGGATCCCTGTTTTTGAAATATAAGTGCATAGCTTATTTTGATAAAATGCATTCAGTGATATGCTAAATGATATGCAGGAGGAGGGAGATAACCTTATGTAAAACACCAAACCAAATTTTGCACTTACAGTTTCTCTCACACTGTGCTGATTTTCTTAAAGTCTACATGCAAAGAAAATTCTGGGTGATTTTTTTTTCCCCTTAGACATAACGTAAAGTATTCCACAGTCTTATTAATAAAGGAAAAAAAAATATTTATTTAGAACAAAACAAATTTCTTTAACATTTTCAGTTAACAAATATTGCACCGTACATAATTATGTTTTAGATATCCAAATGACTAAGTTGTTTCCTACTCTCAGCACAATACACACAGCATGTTTCAGTGCACTCTGGTTTAGTAGCCAAAAAGCAGCATTCTGTGTTATATTCACCTTAACGAATGCCTGCTCTATTATAAACTTACAAAATCTCTCTCTACTAATTTTCAAATATACATACACATATTGAAATACTTTTACAGAAATGTATACACATCCATGAGAAAAGAATGAAATGATTGAACATATCTGTACTCATTTATGTATTGTAATGTCTGCATGTTCCTGTAAAGTGGTTTTTGAATGCATCCTTAGGACTCTCTTAAAATTTTTGTGTAAATGAGGACTATATTCCCTTCTTTTTTCTAAACAAATAACCAAATTTGGTAGCAAATGTATTAAAATAATACTTCAAAAGGTAGCATTTTTCTGTGTTTGAATAATGGAAATTGTGAACACATACTTTCTGCATATGGAAAGATAGAAAAAAAACCCCAAAACCCCAACCAAGAAATCAATATTAAGTACTGAAAATGTGAATGATGCTTAAAATAGATTTACGGGGTTTACCTACAAGTTATTATTTTTCATTTGTATGTACAAAAACTTGTAAGTTTCCTGTACCTCTCTAGGTAACATTTGTTCAACAATTACTTCAAATGGAGCAGATTATCAAAGAAAGCTGCAGGCTTCATTGGGAAAACGATTTGCACAAATAATTTCTCTATAAATGAATCATGATAAGCAACTAAGATTTTAGGAGTTGAGGAGGTGTTGTGGTTTTTTTTTTTTTGTTCTCTTCCTCTCTCTTCTTTACTGGGGAGGTAGTTCATCATATCTCACTAAAACGGAAGATGCATAACAGAAAAAGAAACTATTCTAGGCTATGAAGCACCCTGGGGGTTCATGAATGTTGGGGGAGGAACACTGATTATACAATGCAATAACATATTGAGACACTATTTCAGTTTTACACTTGGTATCAAGTAAATACAGGATATCTCACCCATGAAGGGTGATTATCTTTCATGAAGGGAGGAAATGAGTTATTAAGGTCTTTCTCAGGAGCAAAACAAGGATAAGAATCTTTATTAATGTATGAAACAATCTGTGTTGGTTTTTTGTTTTTGTTTTTGTTTTTCCCCCACAGTAATATACTTCCTTTTAGCAAAGATCTGGGGTTTTTTTGTCTTTAAATTGTCTATATCTCAGAAAGGAACACATATCAGTTTTAGCTGACACCACTGCACTGCTTGAGAATATTGTTATACAACATGTGCTCATTGCCATTTTTATCTAGATCACAATTAATAACATATTTAAGCATGCAATATCTATCTAGTCCTATAAAAACACTTGTAAAGCTTTTGATATTTTATTTGAGGATATTAAAAGATGGTTTAAAAATAAACATATACCAGTAAAGCAGAATTTTCACACGCTTATTCAGATAGTCAATAGGTCTTCTTTGATCATATTATTATGATGCTTCTGCTGGATTTCAGTCTTAGGCATATTTTTTTTTCCTCTCTCTCTCTCTCTCTCTCTCTCTGTCTCTCTTTCTACTCCCCCTCGCCCTAAACAAGGTCATAGATTTTTTTTTTTAAATGAGAACTAGAAGTTCCAAGTACAAGATTAAGTAAGTTCTAACAGTGTTATAAAAGTAAGTGCTTTTTTCTATAATAAAAGGTGTTTAAAAGGTTCGCTACAGCTTTAAACAGAATTACAATTTACTTCTTTCAAGTGTCCAGGCCATAAATTCTTCTCAATTCCCTCTCTCTCTCCTTGTCGGAATTAATGAGATCAGATTTGATCAGGGCAGTGATGTGTTCAGAGCCAAATCACACAACAGCGCGCGTGCGGTAATGGAATTTGCATCTAATGCATACATAAATCAAACATCTTTCTGGACATTTTCATATGCATAATGTCATTTCATCCAGTTCTCTCTGTGCAGAGGGGGAGATTTTTCTCTCTGAGAGAATGACTTTCTTTAATGCTTTCATTTTATTTTCGCTGACTACAATCCCCGAGAATGCGCTCGGTCGGAGAATCTTTCGGGGCGCGGTTGACAGTTCCTTTTCCAAGAGGGGTCCTTCACATTTATCATGCCTCTTCCTCAGGGGCTTTGTTATGCAAATGTGGCTGAAATTGATAATTCCAAAGTGCTTCATTTCGGTTCCTTGGCGGTTGGAGATGGTAGATAAAAAGAAACTGACAAGACACACTGATTGCCCTCAATGCTTGTAACTCTCTTGCTAACAAGGCTCGATATTGTTAAAAATTCCTATTGTTATCAGGGTGGCAGTTCCATTATGCAGGCCTTGCAAATTTCTCATTTGAATATTAACCCTTTAATCACCCTGCTCCCCTCCCCCAGCCCCAAATTGGTTGCCGTCGAATGGGTCAGAACACATAGTATTAAATATTTGTCCTATTATAAGTGCAAAGTATGTTGTGCTTTGGTTTGGTTGGGATTTTTTTTTTGCCTTTTTTTTTTTTTTTTTTTTTTTTTCAAACTATACCTATTAATAATTTGTCAGAGATTTTTTTTTTTTTTACCTGAAAAAAAATTATTTACCAAAACAGGTTTAACAGGGGCAGGCAGATCTGGGTTTTTTTAAAGTTAGTGTTGGGAGAATATTTACATGGAAATATCTGTTTGCACAAGACAAATTCAGCAGCTCCTGGAAAGTGGAGAAGTTTCATTATTTTTAACTTGTTTGTACTTGCACTTTATGTTCTAACTTAGGTAGGCCTCAGGGAGGGGATAGCGTGTCTTTATATACCATAGTTACACAAGATTTTTAGTTGTCTGTCCTACTGGCTGCAATATCCCTGTCTCAGCCAGCAACTAACTTCCTATAGGCAGGTGACTGAAATAAAGTAGTAGAGAAAAAGGGAACTTGAAAACTACAAGAATTTCTGGAGCTGTCATTTTTTTTTTAACCTCGAAGGACATATGCCTATAACTTGATTTCCACACTTAGGCACTTCTTATATTGGCAGATTTCACTTACATACTTATAGAATATTGATACTAAGTGGAAGAGAGAAGACTGATTCAGGTACCTGATGCTGCAGCTGCTGAGGTTCACAAGAGCTTTGCTGGCATCTTCATCGACTGCTGCATCAGGCCCTGGAAATCACACACACCCAGGCAAGGGCAAGTTCAAGCTAAGGATCAGGTCACACTGCAAATAGCATGACTGGTTGCTAACTGATTTACTCATTGATTAATGAATTGCAATGTCTGGAATTTTAAATATCTCTCTCACATTCCCCCATGTGTGTGTCCACAGAAGGTGAATTCTTTCCCACCGAGCACATGCCTTCAGGCTCATATTACAATTATAGGTTAATTTTAGTTTGTCATTTTTCTAGGGACACCTGACGTGGTTCCAGTTAAAGTAAATCTTGGTGTGACAAAGGTATGTACTGCAGATGCTGGAGAGAAGTCAAGAAGGGAGGAACTGGTGCTGTAAAAGGAAGCATAGTTCAGTGCTAGCACCAGGCAGCTGCAACAATATAATATTTCTCTACAGTTATGAAGAGGATTAATATCAAAAAGAGCATGTCAAAGGAATGTCGAAGTTTTCCACTTAGTTCTGAAATTTTGTAGAGCTGTGTCTGCTAAATTATAGTAAATGAAAAAAGACAGTTGCATACCAGGGACCTCTTTTATGTTGGATCAAGGATTTATCTTCCTCCCTCTATTAAAAAAAAGAAAAAAAAAAAAAAAAAAAGAGAAAAAAAAA